>NDXA01000025.1:0-171515 GCA_002105455.1 Hemisphaericaspora xylofermentans | reverse complement strand
GGAAATAGATGATCACGTAAATAAACAGTAATCACGTATGTTCAAGAGAAATAAGACGCACTCAATTGACTTGCCGGTGTTATGTTGTAATATAACTGTTGTTTGAGGTTATCTTCATGAGCAAATTCAACCGATGTTTGCAGTTTGATTGATTGATTGATTCTCCAACAAACCAATCACATAAATCTACAAGCCAATGAGCTAGTAAATATCCTCTGTGTAAGTCCATCCATATGATCTTGATTAGTTGCTGGGTGAATTGTTAGTAAACCACTATTTTGTTCCTTGATATTGGTAATCACACGATCACTGATTCTTTCAATTTTTTTTTTGCCGGTTGGTCACCGTTCAAGTGATCAATCAACCATCAATTGGAATTAATCACCACCACCACCACCATCAATCATCATCGTCAATAGCATAGCGAGTAGACTCCAACGCAACAAACTCCCCATTCAATTGTTTGATATACATATACTATTTATTATTGAAAATATATTTTCAATTAGTAGCTAGAATAATTTAAAAAAATGGTGTTAGCTGATTTAGGATCTCGTTTAAGAGGTGCTTTATCATCAGTTGAATCTGGTTCTGATGATGAAATTACTCAAATGTTAAAAGACATTTGTGCTGCCCTTTTGGAATCCGATGTCAATATTAAATTGGTTGTTAAATTACGAGAGAATATCAAACAACAAATCAAGTTGCAAAATGTTACTCAAGAAACTACATCAATGAATAAACGTAAGAAATTGCAAAAAATCATCTTTGACGAATTATGTGGATTGGTGGATTCAACTATTGAACCTCCTAAACCTAAGAAATTATCTACAACCACAAAAACCCTTCATGGTAAAAAAGTTAAAGTCAGTAAGGAGTCAAGTCATATTATTATGTTTGTTGGTTTACAGGGTGCTGGTAAGACCACTACATGTACTAAATTAGCAGTATACTACAAAAAGAGAGGTTTTAAAGTTGGGTTAGTTTGTGCTGATACTTTTAGAGCAGGGGCCTTTGATCAATTGAAACAAAATGCAATTAAAGCCAACATTCCCTACTACGGTTCTTATTTAGAACCGGATCCAGTTAAGATTGCTTTTGAAGGTGTAACCAAATTCAAACAAGAAAAATTCGATATCATTATTGTTGATACTTCTGGTAGACATCGACAAGAAACACAATTATTCACTGAAATGGTTCAAATCAGTGAAACTGTCCAACCTACTCAAACCATTATGGTTATGGATGGCTCTATTGGTCAAGCTGCAGAATCTCAAGCTAAGGCATTTAAGGAAAGTGCTAACTTTGGGTCTATTATCTTGACTAAAATGGATGGACATGCTAAAGGTGGTGGTGCTATTTCTGCAGTTGCAGCTACTAAAACACCTATCGTATTCATTGGTACAGGTGAACATGTTGGTGATTTGGAAGTATTTAAACCAAGTACTTTTATCTCCAAATTATTAGGAATTGGTGATATCCAAGGTTTAATAGAACACGTTCAATCCTTAAACTTACATCAAGATGAAAGTCATAAACAAACAATTGAAAATATCAAAGAAGGTAAGTTCACGCTTAGAGATTACCAAAATCAAATGAATAATTTCCTCAAAATGGGTCCTATATCCAACCTCGCGTCCATGATTCCAGGGTTAGGTAACATAATGTCACAAGTTGGTGAAGAAGAAACATCCAAAAAAATCAAGAATATGATCTATATCATGGATTCAATGACCACTAAGGAATTAGAAAGTGACGGTAGAATATTTGTTAAGGAACCAAGTCGTATCATTAGAGTCGCAAGAGGAGCAGGGTGTTCGGCCGTAGAGGTGGAAATGGTCTTGCAACAACATAGAATGATGTCTTCAATGGCTAAGACCGCCATGGCTTCTCAAGCAGCCGGAGGTGCATCTCCAGGGCCAGGAGGAGTTAATCCACAGATGCAACGTATGATGCAACAAGCACAATCTAATCCTAACTTCATGCAACAAGCTATGAATATGTTGGGTGGGGGTGGTGCTGGTGGTGCTGGTGGTGCTGGTGGACCTGGTGGTTTGGCAGGATTAATGAATAACCCGCAAATGATGCAACAGGCACAACAAATGATGAGACAGAATCCACAAATGATGCAACAGGCTCAACAAATGATGCAAAATCCGGGAATGATGCAAAAGATGATGCAACAATTTGGTGGAATGGGTGGAATGGGTGGAATGTAAGAGTATGTCAGTCTTGTATGTAAAATATAAGTTATATATAATATATATTAACCTAAATAACGTATTACAATACAGCAAACCTATTGGTGAGTTTAATTTATCTATAGAAATCGGGTCTGGAGGTATTCATACCATATTCACTCAAGGCACTACTCAAGTCCTCCATTGTCAATACAATCTTCCCTTGCTGATTTCCAGCATTTGAATGTGAAGTCAGTTGCTGCAGTTGTTGTTGTTGTTGTCCAGTTCCACTCGCACCAGCTTCCCCACCTTCACCGGTAGTTGTATTGGTATTCCCACTCAAAGTCTGCTGATTAGCATATTGTTGCCCCTGTAAAAGTTGTTTAGCTCTCACCTGGGGATTACTCGAATTATACACAGCACTCAGACTCCTAATCCTACTATACTCGTACGCATCCTGAGCAATATCACTCACAAACTTTTGTGTCGCAAGTGCCAACAATCGTTTCACTTTTACATCACTGGTTTCAAGCCCATTTTTGGCTAAGTAGTAGTCAGTAACGGCATCGGGGATGATAGGTGCGAAGTCCCCACCTACCATTTCGAGAACCTGTTCGAGGGATTTGTCCTTACGTGTGAGGTTGGGGAGGTCCGGGATGAGTTGGGCAGCTGCTGCTGCGGAGGCTGCGGCTGCGGCTGAGAGTGATTGTTGTCTTTGTTTTGATTTTTCTTCTTTTGATAGATGTTGTTGGGCAGTAGGTGTATTGGTTGTTGATGTGTTTGGTTGTTGTGGTTGGAGGATTTCTTGTTCTGCCTCGTCGTTAAATTCTTCATCTAGCATTTCTTCATCTACTTCGGGTTTATTATTTATTGGTTCCGTCATCTTAATAACTATATCTATTGCTTAATGATGGTATGGCTAGTAGTAAGCGATTAATAATTGGCTAGTGGTTGCTTGATGTTGAATGGAATTGTTTGACGGTGATCCATTTTTTTCAACTTTCTCTCAAAAAATGCACTTGGTAGCACTACCTTCGCCAACCAAACCATTTCACCCACAAACTTCAAATTGTTTTACAACCAATCCATGGACCCATTTAAACCCAAGCAACTCATCCAATTCAACGAAGCAATCAATCGAACAATTTATAGCACGAACAGATAGATATGGTACACCGACTACTGGATCCAAATGAATCTCCCACATTTGGAAACTCCTTGCTGCTTCGTGTAGACGGCGCAATTGGAGCAATGTCTGTCTCTCCCAATGGTCGTGATAGTGTCCTTGCTGGTCGTCGAGGCCTCTTCATCATCGATTTAGACGACCCATTTACTCCACCTCGTTGGCTTCATCATATTACTTCTTGGGAAGTAGCCGATGTTCAATGGTCCCCACACAATCACATAAAACCGTCTTGGTGTATTTCTACTCTGAACCAAAAGGGATTGCTTTGGGATTTAAATAGACCTTCCAATAATGCAATTGTGAACATTTTACATGCTCACACAAGAGCGATTTCAGATATAAACTTTCATCCCTTTGATCCTGAGATATTAGCTACTTGTTCAGTTGACACATTTATATATTCATGGGATATGAGAACACCCCGGAAACCAGTTGGACAATGGGCGGAATGGAGAGCGGGTGCTATACAAGTAAAATGGAATCATGAAAATCCGTTTGAGATTGCCCTGACGCATGATAATTCATTTTATGTATGGGATACTAGAAAGGGCGCATTACCTCTTGTGCGAGTTGAGAAAGCTCATGGGGGCAAGATTAGTGGGTTGGATTTTAATCAAGGGATGAAGCATATTATAACATGTAGCAATGATAAGACGGTGAAGACATGGGATTTGACGAGTATTCAGGCACAAGAGTACATTTCCAATTTTAATTATTTTGATAAGAAGAAGAATGATGATAATAAATTACAACCAAGCGTCATAATTGAGACTGATTTCCCCATATCAAGAACGCGATCATTACCCTTTGGTATAGATAAAGCATGTGGAGTAATGCCATTACGTGGGGGTGACGATTCAATCCAAATTGTCAATTATGATGAAGCACATCAAAATTATCTATCTACTGGGGAAACACAAACCATTAGCATCGACCCCATATATACATTCAAAGGCCATATTGGACCAGTCAAGGATTTTCTTTGGAGAGTAAGACATGAGAGGTACGAAGGATTTGAATCAAAGAATAAATGGAAAGAATATCAACTAGTAACCTGGTCATCGCTGGATTGTGATCTAAAACTTTGGAAACATGATGATGACTTATACAAAAAAGTAAACTATGACCCTACTTTCCATCGCGTATTTAAACAACAAGCCACATTTAATGACGTCAATAGTAATAACAATGATCTGGATTCCGAAACAACAACTACAACAGGTCCCAACACGAGACACCACTCCCCCTTCGCCACTTCTGCTCACGAAAAGCCATCACAACAAGAACAATATAACTACTTAACTTATTGTCTTGAACCACCAGTCACCATTGACGACTTGGTCAAATCCAATGGTAACGACCTTCTTTCCTCCCTAACGCTCCTTCAAATAGCCGAATCACACCAAAAGGCAGGATATGAATTCACCCAACTCAACCACTTAGACTGGATCTCGGGAGTGCGTATGGGTCGACCAGGCATAACCACCAACACCTCAACAAGTGGGAATCGTGGTATTGGAGGAGGCACTGGAGGTACTGGTTCTGGTGGCGATAGGAAACAGAGTACGACATCAACGTTTGAAGATGATGGACCTGCGAATTTGGGTGAGGAAGTGAGTATTGTGGGTCATAAGTTCCCCAAAATCCGATTTGAGAAGATATCTGTGTCCACCGGGGAACTAGTCATGAGTTTACGTGGACCGTTACCACTGTTTGGTGCAAGTGGTGGAGTGAATAGCGTTACGAATACTCCAGTGTTGGATTCGAGTGCGAAGAATAATGATGGGAGGCAGGATAGCAATTCGTCAGTGAAAGGGGATGTTACGCGCAGTGAAGCAGAAGGTGGAGGAGGTGGAGATCAAGGAAGTGTGAAGGATAATGATAGTTTGAAGAAGACAGAAGTTCTGACCACAATCAATGCGACTGCTGGGCTACCTGAGGAATCAACATCCTCTTCCACAGCACAATCAGCAGAACAGAAATTAGTATTTATAAGGTTGAAAATGGGTATCCCCAAGTCGTACCCTTACCTCGAAGAAATCGATTATTCCAAAACCATGTCTTCCAAACGTCTAGCCAAAATCCTGAAACAAAATTTAATCAAATTCAGCATTGAAGAAACTCATGAAATAACGAAGCTGATCCGAGACCAAATGCAAGATAAATTAAACGAAATTGCACAATTCTACACCAATAAATATCAACGATTCTGCTTAGAACCAGTCTTACGATACTGTATGGGTGAACAAGTGGAACTTAACGATGCACTTATGATCATGGAAACTGCCGGTGATAACAATCGTAACGACTTAGACGCTATAGCTGAAGTCGGCAATGAAGGTTGGGTTGACGATTTGATTAACCAACAACCGGATCTACACGGCTACTCTTCAGGGGAGGACGAAGGGGATTATAACGATTTGATTCCCGTAATGAATGATAGTATAATGGTGGATAAGTCCGATTCGGCACATATAATTACTGAACCACAGCTCGCAACACCGATATATACACCTGGAAATAGTGGAGCGGTAACTGCTGCCGGGAGAAATAAGAATTTTGTTGATTCTACGCCGTTGCCTAAGGGTTGTGGTGCCGTGTGGTCGCAGTCCGGAAGTTTGGTATGTTTCTTTATCCCCAAAAGACAGGATCCGAGGAAGGAAGGAGAAGAGGATGGTCAGTTTGAACAAGGGGAAGATAAGGCATTACAGAAGTTTAATATATTTAAGTTTACTGATAGTGGGTTCACCCTCAAGACAACCCAAAATCAAGCAGCGCACCATCATAGTCTTAGACCAGATGAATATTCAAGTGAGGACGATGAGGTCGATGATGATACTAGTGATTTAGAGAAACATGCTGATCTGGACCGTGATTCGATCACCTCTGGCTCAAGTGACGATAGTTTTACGAATGATTGGGATGAGATATTGGAAGATGACGCGCCTGCGAGGTCACGGATTCCGGGGTTATTTAAGACGAGTATTGGATTGGGAAATCGGTATTCGGGTAGAAGTCACACGAAATCTTCGTTTCAGAATTTAACTAGTCATGGAGGAACTGTTGCTTCCAATTACAAATCATCTACTCGTGGTGGTGGAAAAAAGAAGAAATTGAAAAATGGTGAATCTGGGAAGAACAAGAATATTGTTGGCATATTTGATTTTTCGCATTTATTACCTGACAAATATGAATTAGCATGTGAGTATAGAGTACTTGGAGATTCACCTGAGAATCTTGCGAATTATAATAGTAATGTTGCATTGAAGTATGGATTGAAAGAGATTAGTGATGTGTGGAAAATTCTTGAGGTCATTCTTATCAAAAGTGTTTCTCCAAATAATCAATATAATAACCATTTTAATCCTATGATGTATGATTCAAATGCCAATTTAATGCTTCATTCGGATTCAGCAAAGAAATTCTTTAGGAATGATAAGAATACGTTTTATTGGGGAACACACCCCTTCGGTCCCATGTGGTTAATCCAATCGATATTTGAATATTTTGAACGAACGAATAATGTCCAGATGTTAGCTATGATGTCATGTATCCTATATGAAAACCCCAAGAGTATCGAGCAAGAAATAGATCCGTTGTTTAATGTGCCCGTACATACTCCATATCAAGCATTACCTCAACCTCCCACAATTGCTCCCAATAGAAGTAAGTTACACCAAGGATTGTTTAATACAAACTTGCTCTTTGGTGGTGTCTCTCAACCAAATGCCAATAATTTCCACCACCTGAATATGGCACATGACAATTCATCATTGCTGAGTATTTTGAGAAAGGGATCACTGATCTCGGGAGCAACCTGCGATCGGTCATTCTCATCAATTGATGCCGCCAGTATAAGAATAGGATCACCAGATAAGGTCGCCTACATGAAGAAAACCATTGGATTGGGAATGACTATGGGTAACAATTCATATTCATCTCTAAGTGACTCCTACAATGATACATACCGATTCTCAAACCAACAACCGCAACCACAGGTATCACAAGCACAACAACCACAACTACTGTCACTGATGCAACAAAAGGATAGTAGTAACTCGAGAACCAAACCCTCCTCGTCACTTCTGAGAAGACCAATTACGGCTACAACTCCAAAACCAGGCAAGGGAGCCACGACTAGAGTCAGACCACCACCCGAAGTAATGCTAGAATTCCAAAATATTGAAGAATTAGATCTTTTTGAAAACATATATACGCATTCATTATTAAGTTGTCAGAACCCTGCCCGGGTTAAGGCATACCGTGAGCAATACGCTGAATTATTGTATAATTGGGGTTTACACGTTAGTCGGGTCAAGATTCTAAAATTCAATTTCCCCGGTGGTGATCACGAAGTGGTGAATGAAGATGACGAAGACTCGGGATCAGTGTTTGATATACATAAGTGTAAGATTGGATTACGTAAGAGTAAACGACAATTACCACATCAAAGCTTCGTTAATGCCGTGAGTACGATCGTGACACCGAATAGGCCAAATGCATGGAATACGAACAAGCGAGCACATATGAAGTATTGTACATTATGTAATTTGGTTGTAATTAAGAATTGTACTGTTTGTATTGTATGTGAGCATGTTTTGCATACTGATTGTGGGGTTGAATGGTGGGCTAATGGGGATGAGTGTCCAAGTGGGTGTGGTTGTAAATGTTTAGAACATACAATCTGATTAATAATTAGCATTTTATTTTTAGTTCTAGTTCTAGATAGCTAAATTTATTTATACATTATTATTGGTGAGCTTTACTCTATGGTTGACGGGTATTTGTGATTTGATCCTTTAATTTCTCATCCCATTCTTGGGTGAGAGATTCCAAATACTTGACAACATCTTCAGAACCAGTGGTATCGACATCTTCAATTTTCAAATATGCTCTACCTGATCTATCACATACAGATCCAACTTTATTTTCGGGCTTGACCTTACCTATAGCACATGCAGTTGGAGCGTTAGCAGCAGTATAACCTGAAATATTATGATATGGAGATCCCAAGAATCTAGCAACATAAAATAAGAATAGCATTCCGTAATAAGTGAAGAAATTCAAATATTGAAAGAAGGAAAAACTTGTGAAAATACCTGGATGAACCAAATATTGATCAATTCCATATTGACTTTTCAATTGCTTATAGGTTCCATAATGTACTAAATCAACTAATCTCTTTGAACCTTCGTATGAAGCAGGAGATTCTATTAATTGCAAATCATTAAATGATAAATATTTGGGTGCTGACATAATCGAAGAAATCCAAACAATTTTTCCTCCATCTTTTAATAAATGTTTTATCTTATGAATCAAGTAATAAGGACCAAACACATTTGCTTGAAATACTAATCCCATTCCATTAGCGGATTTTATACCAACTCGTTGTAATTTATATGTGGGGTTGGTGACTGCTTCAATTGGGTTTTTAAATACTTCTACAATAGCACCAACCCAGTCAATACCACTATATACACCCTGAGCAGCATTAACATACAAATAGTCAATATGTCTATATCTTTTGTTTAATTCATAATAGGCTGCTAATACTGATACCATATCGGTGAAATCAACTAATATATAATCAAATTCTACTTGTCCTTTTCTGTTCGGAATTTTTTCATCAATATAGTTCTTGATATCGTTAATCAGTTCCTTTACTTTAGGTAATGTTCTTGAAGTGACTATAAGAGTTATTGGATCGGTAGATGGTAATTTCTCCAATAATCTAATGGCAATGTTGAATCCTAAATTTGATGAAGCACCTGTTATAAATATCACAGTAGAATCTTTAATAAGTGACATAGTATAGCTTTATGTATATGTATATCTATTGGGTTGTAAAAAGGGTAGTTTAATATTGGTTGGTAAATAATGGTGGTTCAGTTGAAGTTGATATATAAATATAAAACTGAAAAATTCACATTCACAATAAAGACCAAGAGCATGAAAATAAAACTAAAAATAAAAAATAATAAATGTCGCTTAAGTTTTATACGAGGTTCTCTCGTTTAAATCAATTTGAAGCTATACGACATCAACCTCCTGATGAAATTTAGAACTAGATATCGAACATCCTTCTTACTTCCCTAATTTCTTTCAGCAATATTCTAGGATAGGCAAGTATAGTAGACATTAGAAAGCAAATAATACTTTTCGAAGTGATTTTGCTAAGTTAAATATATGATGTTTACGCGATGTAAAACAGTGAAAGGCAAAGATGTCGTACAGAAAGTTTTGCACCCAATAATCTCCCATTACACTACTAAAGAAATATGGATTTTATTCGTTCTATATAAGTCATAGCAAATTTATTGGTATTATATTTTTGACTGTTTGATACGAGTTACGAATATCGTATCACTAGAGAAGTAAATGATGTTGTTACGTAGTTTCCTCGAAATTTTTTGCTAATAATTTCCCAGTTTCTAGCAATGTAGTGTTACCAAAAACAAAAGGACTAAGCTTTCTTCAATCCAGTCCAACAACTATTCTCAATATTAAGTTAAGTAATAATAGAAAAGCAAATCTTAGAAAAAGAATTAATCAAGGAATAGTGTATCCAGGATTCCCCCGGTAAACTTGAACAAATATTGCCCACCGAAATTCACCTGAAGGAAACCGGAAGAAACAAAAAAGTCGGGCAATGCACGTGATGAAAGACCGTTTTTCAGTTGTTGCAAGTTGCAATAAAACACCCCTTCCATTTAACGTTCATTTAAATTAAGTATTTGCAGAGTAGATTTCAATACGTCTGTTATTTCTGAAAGAAGGAGCTCTCCTAAAGGTTTCATCAATCTAACTTTTGCTCTCTATACATACTAATCATTCAAATGTTCGCCACCGAACGTTAGGCACCAAAAGTCTTCAATTCAATTCCAGGAGTTTCTTCAACAGAATCAACATTTTCACTAGTGTATGGAGCCAGTTTAACCAATTCACCCGCAGCAATTCTTTGCGATTCACTCAATGTACTATTTACAACCGTTTTGAAACTTTCAGGACTTTGTTTCACTAAAAATAATAACTTCTCATTAAGATACGAACGAGAAACTGCTTCTCTATCCTTATACAGCAAAAGTAATGGGACTAAAAGGGAATATAACGCAATCTGTTTCTCTTGCTCCTTAACTAACTTGGTGAACAAGAATAAAATCTCAAATGCAACTGTGGCGCTAATATTATATTTCTTGGATTCATCACTTCCAGTAATATGTTTAATTAAATTGCTAATTAAGTATTTTATTGTCAAAAGATTCACCTCCTCCTTATTGCTATAATGGATTAATGACTTGATACATTGAATTGCAGTTGGTGCCGTGTCACTAGATTCTAATAATTGTAACAAAGCAACTGCCAACTTTTCCGAATCGTCTTCATTCATCCTGACATCTCCATTTGTAATCATAATTAACAAAGTAATAACAGAATAATTATTTTCTTTATCAATTTCGAAATAACTCTTAATGGTATTGCTAAATGTTTCAACTAAATCAGTACCAAACTTTCTGGACTCCACTATGACTTGCTTCAAATGAGGAATAACCACCGAAATTAATAAGCTATTTTTACTTTCATAGATCTTAGCAAATACATATAATAAACAGGAATAAAGATCAGGTTGAACCATTTCAGGTAATAAGCCCACAATTCCGACCAACTTTTCCAACGTTTTATTTAAGATTAACAAGTTTGGAGCACTATTGGCATGTTTAAGTAATAATTGATTAGCTTCACTAGTAGGATCATAATCAGTTCTTAAAAATGGAAGAATTTTGAAAAGGGGTAGCATTGAAACTCTAATCAATTCAAATAATCTATCAAATCCACTTTCCAAATTTTCATGATTCTTAACATAAGTTAGGAAAATAGTACTTAAAATATTAATCAAATCACATTGAATTTCAGTATCATCATCAATTAAGACCAATCGATCAAACAAAGCAATGACTTCTCCAAATATATCTTCATGGAACAATAAATTCACTAACTCACTATTCTGCACCAATCTATTCAAACAAACCAAATTCTCAGTAACATTCTTATTTCGAATTAAAGACTCCACGCATTGACTGAATAAGATAAAGAAGAAGTTTTGTGCATCTCCAGATAAATAATTATCGACGAATTCCCGATTAGTTTCCAATTCCAAACATAAAACACTTATGAGGTTAATCCAATAATTGCCATATATTTCCAATTCTCGACTCGACGATTCACTATATTTTAAAATTGAAAACTCTCTCAAAACCAAAATCCAAAGTGAAGTTAACAATGTAGAATATTTACTCAAAATTTCCAAAAATTCCGATTCAGCATTGTTGTTTTCAGGATCTTCTTGCATGTCAATCTTCAAAACAGCCCAACAATTCAAAATAGATAATTGAATAGATTTTCGACCGAACTCACTCATACTTTCTAAAAATCCAAATCTAAGGAACTTGTTAGCCGATACTTCTTCTAATAAATAGATTAAGGTTTTTAAAATTCTTTGCTTAGAATAAAATTTGATCCTTGGTAAATTAATAAATTTCGAAGAAACATTGATAGCATCAACAATAACTCGATAGTCGTTTCCAGGAGTAAAGCAAGGAACTAAAGTACTTATAATTTGTGCTTGTTGTTGCTCAAGAATAGAAACTCCAGGATACAACGGATCCTCTAAATCCCCAAATAATCCCAAAGCACGATCTAACAATTCTATACCTTGAACTTTTATTTCTGTAATCGGGGATGTTGATCCAAGGAACGAAAGTTTCACAATATCTTGAATCTTGGATTTCAATTTATCTATCAATTTGGAATTCTTACTAGCGAGATGTAACAAATGATTTAATAGTTCATATATGAATAGCTTAAACTCCCAAGTTATTGGCTCATTCTTATCATTCATTTCATCGTTATCATCCCCAACAATATTTTCTATTTCTTCATCCTTAAAATCAACATGAGCTGCAGATTTCTTCTTCAGCCTTTGCTGTAAGGGTAATAATTTCTGCAGGTAATTCGAGTCAATAAATGGACCAATCAATTTCTTAGAACTTAACTTAAATAATGAATTCAATGTACCAAACCAATTTTTATCTAAACTCGATTCAAGCCATAATCTAATAAATTGTTTTAATTCGGGACATGGTCTAATATTCATAGATATCCAAAGTAAATTGATTGTATCCTTATTTCCCAAAATATCAACTCCAAATATCTTCAATAATTCATAATAACATTCATAAGCTGCGGCATATAAATCAGAACTATTATTGAATGGAAAAATAGCATCAACTTTTAAGGATGTTGAGGAAACACTAGCTAAAGAAAGCTTCAAGTTCTTGGAAATAATCAAATATAATAATTCACTAAAAAATTGAACTTCTCCTTCAATTAAATTAGGGTCAAAGATGATTAGTTCTTGAAACAATCCCAACAAAGAATGATACACTTCAACATTTTCATTCAAGATACCCAATCCAATCCCATAACTTAAGGAAATGACCATGTTTCTAAGCTTAGTTCTATCTGTTTTATCAGCCTCTCTAAGCGCCGGACCAAGTAAAGTAACAAACAATTTCAACAACTTTGCCAAAGCGCCCATGGAACTATATTCACATTTCAAGTTAACAAACACCTTTGTGGAAACTTCATAACCAAACGTATCATTCAAGTAATTGGAGTATAACTTACTTAAAACAGTAGGGACTAATGATACATTATCCAAATTCGTTTCAAACAAATTAATCATTGATTCTAAAGTGTAGTGCTCAATAATTGGATTTGGATCGTTCATTAGTTGTAGCAAGATATTAAAAATATCGGAAAACCCAACCCTTGAGTAACTGTAGATGTAAGATAATGATAAGACTGAAAATCCTCTCTTTTGCGGATCAGAATCGGTAATAATATCATTAATGAATGTACTAACTTGTCCTGCAGCACCATCTTTCTCAACCAATGTACAAGTCAACCCAATAGTAGAAGAATTTATCTTTATGAATTCATCAGTATTCAAATCCATTCGCTTAATAATATCAATAATCACGAGGCCGATATTGTCAGATATAGCAAGTTTCTTCTTTGACATCTCCGATACAAGCCCATGGAGTGCAATACTTACATTGATGTGAACAGCTTTTAATCTTAATTGATCAATTGATTTCGCGGTTAAGGAATTTCTAATCTGCTCTAACAAGGAGAATTGAATTTTGGAGCTAAGATATGGGAATACCAATTGGAACAATTCAATAGATAAATCAATTAAACTTGTAGTCAAATTGGAACTATATTTATTTTGAGAGGAGTAATATTGTGACAATAAGACATTTGGATCATAATTAATGGAATTATCAACTGACTGAAAAGCAATTCTTTCAAAGTAATCAAACCAAGCGCCCACTTCCTTCGTGTTTTCCTGTTCAATTGATGACTTAGGTAAAGTCCTGACTCTCTTCGAGAATGTCTCTTTAACCCACTTCTTTCTTTTGCTAATGGCTCCTGTTGCGCTATCCTCAAACTGAAACTTCACTAATAATTCATCAATGTTTACTGATTGATATTGGTATTTACTGGTGACACCAAATGAATGATTATATTCTTCAGCTAGAACAATCCGGTCTGGGTTAAAATCACTTACTTCACCAATAGGCTTAAATTTCGATTTATTAGTCTTTTCAATTTCCGTTGATTGGATTCTTGAAAACAATTTGGTATCGCTAAACAATTTAATCAAAAATATAACCATATTTGAATTGATGTCATTCTTAAGCAAAGTAGCCAATCTTGTAAAACTTTGCAAAATAACCTTCTTGCTGTATAAAATAAGACTTATAATCATTTTATCACTTGATAAATGACCACCAAATGAATAGTTTGAGTATAGGACATTATTGAGTAGGTTCACATTGAAATTATACTCATTGAAACTGGAACTGTTAAGCGAGGTTACGGCACCTACTTTATCAATATTACTCTCAAGGTAGGAGATATAATTATAAGATTTGGTCAACAAGAATTGGATTTGTTTTAAAGATTCGGGAGTTAAATCAACTGAACTCAAGTAATTTAATAAACAGATCAAACTAAAATTTCTCAATCTTAAATTCCAGACAATTTCTTGCGTTTGGTCTTGTTGTTCAACTGAGGAACCAGCTGTACTACTTATGAATTGCGAAGTTAATAATCCCTTCCAAAATACTAAAAGCTGTGAAGAATTCAACCTAACATATTCAGATGAATCATATAATGTTACCAAGGAAGATAAGACAAGCCAACATCCGGAGTTCTTGTTGCTTGATTTAGCATTATTGTTGTGTTTCAAATTTTGAGTACAGAAACTCAATACTTTCACAACTGTCGAGTTTTGAAGCGACATGGGATCAGTTTGTTTTATCAAGGACAGCAAAGCGAGAGAACAACTCAACAACTTCACAGAAGAAATTCCACAAATATTGTCTTCTGAAGGAGTCTTGTTAGAACCACTAGATTCATCCGTCTTATATTCCTTGTCAACCAACCTGAAGGCATGCAATATTAATTGATTAATCTCAACTGGATTGTTTGTAGCATATACTAGTAAAGTTTGTACAGCATAATTCCTGATTGAAGAATTATTATTAACAATCAATCTAAATAGAATATCTCTAATGAACGAAATATTTTCTTCATTAGAACCTTCCAACTTCAAATCATCTTCGGCATCAGCATCCACATTCGCACTACCATCAGCATTTTCTTTGAGAGACACGACTTTCAGTTGGGCAACTGATTCAAACCTCACTCCGAATGGTAACAAGATTTCAATAATACATAATAACAAGTACGCCTGGTATGGGTTATGATAAGGTCTAATTTCGTTAGAATTTGGGTCTCGCTTGGTCTTCGTACTACTTTTACTTTTAAATCCAAATAATCTCGATTCTCTTTTTCGTTCTTTGTTTAAACTTTTTCTCACATTACCAGTACTACCTGTTCCAGAATCATCGGCTTCATTACCATGGGAAAAGTTTGAATATATATAACCAGTTAAAATTTCATGACTGTTGGAACCTGATTCTTGAACTAAGAATTCCACTAATGCTTGCCAATGTTTTATACATTTATTCCAATCTGTGTTTTGAACATGGCTGTCAACAACTGCATTCAAATCTGCAAACTTACACAAGATCAAATCAAGAATGTTCACTAAATTCTGAGGTGATAAAAATTCCTGATTCTGGAACTGTTCTAATTGAACATAAAAAATCAATGCCTCGATAATTCCAATTTGTAGTAATTGGACATGTAAATTGGAATTGATTATCGTGTCACTATCATGTCCCACCGTCGTATTATTTTCCTTTCGAATATCTATTATGGGTTCACCATCATCATTCATTTGTACTGAAAGTGATTGCTCCCAACTATTATAATCAGGTAAAGGATACAAAGTAATCAAATATTCAACAGGATTAAACTTCTCGGTAGGTACCAAATTTGTTAATAAATTTGAAATTGTTTCCACGGTAGCGACTCGTAGTTCTTTTGAATAATTGGTTAATCCATAGGTGAATACTTTTTCATGGGTGCTTAATAAAGTTGACTGAAATTGATGCTGACTATTCATTATTACTTCTGGTTTCATTTTAGCTCCTGCCGAAGATGAAGATGCAGATTGAGATAACAATCCTTCATAATTTGACGATACTGTCAACAACAACAAATTTTTGAAACAAAGCATATAGTTTTTCTTTAATAATACAGTGGAAGAGCTTTCCAGACTTGATTCGGAATACATTTCATATGATATTGTAGGGGTTATAATTGCTTTTGAGACAACTTTTATTAATTTCGATTGAGTCTTATCATCAATATCCAATTTGGTAGCATTCTTAGTTATTGAATTTAATAAATATATTAAATTTCCATTTATATAAGGATTCTTCTTAATTATCTTAGAGATTTGATTCACAGCAAAGCCAATGATTGACCCTAAGGAATTGGGAAACGCCTCAAATAAATCAATTAACACTATAAGGGAAACTTCAGTTATGGTGTCCAATTCTCCATTTTCATTCAAAGCAACAAAGCTTAATAATCCATTGGCGATATCAAATACTTTAGAAGGTAATTCATGTAAAACAAGCACCAAATTTCTTGATACCAATTTGTATAAATTCAAGGAACTTGATAATTTGAGGTTTTCTAAAAATTCTGGATCTTTTCGTTTATTATCATTGACTTTGGGGATATTACAATGTTCAATCAATTGATATAATTGTGATAAATAAATCTGATAATCAGATTCTTGCTGAACTTCGTGTCGTGATAATATTCCACTTTGATTGATTAAATATGTCAATAGCTCCGATTTATCAAATCTATTGAGAAGATCGGAGAATTGATCCATTTGCTAATTCTTGATTCTTTAGGATTCTTCTGCAATTGATTATTTATGAATACAAGGGAAGTAGCTTCTTGTTTATGTGTGGTTGTAAATCGTTTAAAGGTGTGTGTGAGTTGACAACAAAATCGAGATTTTCATAAATACCAGATAGTGCGACATTATAAACACCACGACATTAAACGACATTAATTAACATCTATCAACCTATTACATTACTACTGTACTACGAATTAAATACTGTTGTTACATTCATACATTATAAGCGCATTGGCTTAGATTGAATCGGTGCCAGATCCAAACTAACAACCCTAGATCCCGAAGGTGATCCTTTAATTGAAGGAAGATCCAGGAATCGTTTACTATGAGAAAGTCGTCGTTCTTTCTTTTTCTTTCTACTATCAACTAAATCTTCACTACTTCGAGATTTAACTGGCGAATGAGTGCTGTTCGTTGAATGTGGTTCCAATAAACCAGGTGGAATTTTCCCATGTAATGCCAAATCTATATCTCTCGTTAAACTCTTTAATTTCTTTAAGGAACCAGATTTTCTAACTACATCAATTGGATTTGTGAATTTCGATGGGGGAGGCGTGGATCTCAACATTTCTCTTATGGTGACCATAGATACATCTCCACTACTAGTCTCATCTTCTTCACTAGGTGGTGTTCGACTTGTTTCCAAGGATTCAATCCGAGCGGTCAATTCTCGAATATGGTTCTGATAGTTTGTTATGTGTAATTGTCTTTCAATATTAAGTTTGCGCTCTCGATCGCAATCATCTTCTAATATAGCAATTTTTTCCAATAGTTCATTATTTAATTGTTGGGAAACATTGTATTTATTGCTTACAATTCGATCTTGAGATTCCATACTATCATTAACTATTTCAATCCTTACTAGCTTTGATTGTAAACTGGTAATCTCTTGTTGTTGTCTGGTCATAGTTGTTGATGTGTTGGTTTGCAATTCATTGAGCTCAGTATTTAATTCTCGTATCTTTATATGTGCTTCATTTAATCTAGTTTTGGTAGTTTGAAGTTCCTTTTGTAGTTTGGACTGCGATCGTTCTTGTTCTTCTAGTTCATTTTCGAGCGCTCGTTCTAATTCTTTACTTGATTCTTGGAAATCTATTAGTATACTGTCTAGTTCAAGAACTTTATCTATTAGTTCATCCTTTGATAGCTTCAGTAGCTGTCCATAATCCATGCTGCTTTACCTGAAAAGTTTATGTGGGGGTTGTAATGCGGAGAAGTGGATAAGTGTTAAATTGACAGATCGGCAGTTGATGGATTTATCTGTGTTGATATTAGTCGGTACACGCCCCATCAATAAAATACCATCAGAATTGATATGCAACGCCAACTAGAACCACGACGACCGACCACCTTTCTACTACATATTCTATGATGATTATAGTTATTATACTACTACTATACAGGTCCCAAATACAAATGGGTATACGCAAAATAGGTCATTTTAAGAAGAATCACGCATAATACTCACCAATAACGGAGAGCTTAAGTGCATTCTACAGGAAACAAGTTTGAAACCATTGTGAAATTGGCTTATTCTTCATGCTATTGGTGGTTGAAATCAAAACTTTTGCGTAAAATATTAGGGTGACAAATAGTAAGAATCAAAAGACTCGAATACTTTAGATTTGCATTCTAATGCTGACCAATTCGCATATGTTGGTCGCGGTCCTCTTCCCAAAGTAAGCTGGCAAGGAAACAGTTGTCAAAGTTGGGTCTTCAAGTGCAAATCTCTCCACTTGGATATCCTTAGGTCGTTGGAAGGTTATAATAGACATACCTCCAATTAGATATTGGGAGGTGATTGTAAAAGGACCAGATATACAAAGAAAAGTGAAACTTGTACAACCATTTTACAGTTTACAAACAAAGTAGAATTGCTTTGCAATCAACGTTTCTTTTACAACCAAAAATCGGTTTTCCAAGAAGAGCTGGTCGGGAATACACACCCGGAGGGTTGGTTTATATTGTAAAGAAACGGTTGAACCAACAGCAGTTGAGATCAAGTCAGTTTACATTATTACTATTATTATTAGTATTATTATTATATTGTTATTATTATTATTTTGATTATGATTATTATGATTATTTTGATTATTAATTATTACATATTAGGTAAACGGTACGGTTTTTGCAACCGACTCAACAAGATTGAACGGTCTAATAAACCCATTACGACTCATCGCGCATTCTATCTCTCCAAGCTCTCGTCTCTCATAATACTCTCTTTCTCTATTGATTCTTCTTAGATTCTTCAGGACCACTTTCAGAATCTTCTTCTTCATCATCACTTCTTTCATCACGAGTGACACCACCAAAGACATACCTTGACAAGATTCTAAAGATCAAGAATAACCAATAAAGGTTCACACATTGTAAAGCAGCAATCAAGAAAAAGGTGATATATTGGGAAATCCAACATTTATATTGTTGGGTAATCCAATTTAATTCCCATTCACCGACTGTTTTAAATTCAGTTAAAATTGACCACAAGATCTTTAAATTTAAATAATGCCTGAGATATATCCAAATAGCAATGAAAATAACAAAGAATGGACCAGTGATCGGAGATTCCAAATAATTTAAAGTTTTTGAAGTTGCTAAAAAGAAATCGGAAATATCCATCGTGATATAAACAGCCAAACCCATCCAAGTGAAATGGAATCTATAAGAACACCAAATTAATGCAATGGTAATAATATGATGTAATACCAATTCTTTGAAATCCTTTCTTGGTTTTTCCAATTGTAAAATCAAAACAACTGATTGTTGAACCCAAAATGCTGCTTGACCCAAATAATAGATTTTAAAATAGAAATCATGGGATTTATGTGGATAATTGACATAAAATGGAGTAGTTTCAAAATACCATAATGGTAATCTTGACATAATCCATAAACCAAAAGGACCAGTCATTCCGTAATAAAACATGGCATAAGTTTGTTCCATAAATCTCTTTTGTTTACTTTCACGTTTAATGCCAAACCAAATAGCAATTGGCCTTAACACAGCACACATCATGAATTCTCTTAAGAATGTGAAAAATAATGCATAAAATGCAACAAATCTAAAATCATCACCACCTTTTCCATATTCATCAGTTGCTTCATTATAATAAGCAGGAACAATAAATCTTCTTAAGAATTGATGAATTTGACCTTCAGGATTAGATAAATAGAACGTAGATACAATTAAGATTAATGAAATTGCGGGATAAATCCAAGTATGTCTATAAGTCAATTCATGTAATGCAACAATAATCTTGTGAACAATGGCAGAGTCAGATCTAGATTCTCTAGATAACTCTTTTATTCTAGCATCTGAAGCCCTTCTTTGTTTTCTGGAAGTATGTAAAGTAGTTAAACCTGGAGATGAAGTATCACCCACAGCTATATGACCAACTGAAGTTGAACGCAGACGTGCACTTTGATGAGAGACATTTGGTGTAAGGGTACTCATTGTGACGCTTTAATAAATCACCAATAAACGAATGTTGTTAAATAAAATTGATCCAAACGGAGTGACTGTTATATTAGTAATTAAGCAAATAACTTTGATAGCAATTATGTAGCTAATAATTCAGTTAAACTGGTTACTCCTATTTAATTAGGAGTAAGTGGCATTGAACGGAATGGAATGGATGAATGTGAAAAAAAATAATTAAAACAAATAGAAAAAAAAAAACATACAAAAGCCAATTCGTGTAAAATCGAGACAAAAAGAAAATTCCATAAAACAAAGCGTGTATTCAATTTTGTGCAATTACTGTGCGTAGCTAGTAAATTAAACATGGTAGCAGCTTGTCGCGTAAGTGTTTTATTGGCCTGTGATTTATAATTAGGGGTAACGATTGTAGAAGAATTAGAGTTACCTCACACGTATTGTAATATCGAAAATAGAACTAGAATTAACAATTAATAAGTTATAACAGAGTATGACCAATTAGAGTGTCTTCCATATTTTCTTACTATGTTATTGTCATAAGGCATAATTCTGAATTTTGATGCATAAAACTCTTTATCAGTTCCGTTATGTTCATCTACCAACGTCAGGCATTAATTAGAATTCTTACATCCACATGATAATACCTCCTTCTCAATAGATAGAAGTACGTAATAACAAGTTGGTGAAATCAAAACTTGTTCATCACCCCTTAATTGTTGGTGCAAAGAAACATCTTTGATTTTCTAGCCAGAGTATCATAAGCATTTAATTGCAAGGGGTTCACAAAAAAGCGTCTTAATTCCGAACCAAGGCTTTCACTTCCAAAACACCCGTTAACAGTTGATCACACGTGAAGGTTCACAGATTAAGAATAACCCAAAGACCAAAATTATCAAACCCTTGTTAAAACCCGTACACTCATTTCATTGGTCTTATTACCTTCGAACTTCCTAACCGCGAATTAAATCTAACTCAACACAGTAAATTGCCAGAAGTGAAATATATTGGTTCACATTACAACGCACATTGTATCACCGTGTTCAGTGATTGAATTTCGAAAGCTAATATAGCTATAACAGTGATCAGTTCATGTTTCTCAGTCACAGTCTCTCAATTCCCTCTAACTTCAGTCTTGTTTAATTAATTCCAGTTAGACAAATGAAAGCTCATGTTTCTTGAAACTAACCATCACACATCATATACTCATTGTATCCCTTCCCTCTAAACTTAAGGTTTGGTCTAAGTAGGGAGAAAGATTGATTTTTATTCCAAGTGTTCCAATTTTGCACCCGTTACTTCAAAAAATCATCCTGCATATAAACATTCCCCAACCTTCACCTCCTTTGGTTTTGCTCCAACAAAGAGAACCAATTCACCTCCATCATTCATGACTATCTACTATCTGAATTTACAAGATCAATTTGACCTTTATTGTCTATATCAAACGAATATATAACACACAGACTACCCAGACATGACATCATTAGACCAGCTAATAAACCGAGCAACCGATGCTACGCTCACTGCCGACAACTGGCAATACATCCTTGACGTCTGCGATAAGATATCTTCGGATCCAGAACAATCAACCAAACAAGCAATTAGTATTCTCTCAACAAGATTAGGATCAAAAGATGCAAATGTTATACTTAGATCATTGTCATTATTAGTTTCAATTGCAGAAAATTGTGGATCTCGAATGAAACAAGAAATCGCCACCAAATCATTCTTACAAGATAATTTAATATCTAAATTATCTGATAAGAAATTGCATATAACTGTTAAACATAAAATTTCTGAAGTTATTGAACAGTTATACAATACATTTAAATCTGATCCAAGTTTAAAACCAATGTCTGACGCTTACAAAAAAGCCAAATCGAGCCATAAGCAATATTTCAAATCAATTCAAGGTCCTTCAAAACCAGCTAAACATGAAATTGAGCCCAAAGATAAAAAAAGAGAAGAGGATGAATTGCAAAGAGCGCTTAACTTATCATTACAAGAATATGAACGTGAGAAATCCATGAAAAAAATGTACATTGACAACAAACCTTTACCAGATACACATCAAGGACAAAAAGTTCAAGAACAACAAGAGCAACAACAGGAGGCTCCCGATAGACAACCTAATCAATCTCCACCCAATGAATTACAAACAGTGGCTACCGTATCGAAAGTGAGAGCTTTGTATGATTTGATTTCTTATGAAGAAGATGAGTTATCATTCCGTAAGGGAGACGTCATTACGGTCATCGAATCAGTATATCGTGATTGGTGGAGAGGTTCATTGCCAAATGGGAAAATAGGTATATTTCCTTTGAATTATGTAACTCCAATAGTTAATAAATCAGCAAAGGAAATCTCAGAAGAACTTTCTACGGAAGATAACTTAATCAATGTCGAACAAAAAAAGATTGATAGGCTATTGGCAATATTGTCATCTACAGATATTCAAAGTATTAATGAGGATGAAATTACAGAGTTGTACAATCAAGTGATTCCCTTAAGACCTCAATTGGGGAAATTTATCGATAAGTATAATGTAAGAAAAGAAGAACTTTTGGTCTTGAATAATCAATTAAACAACGAAGTCAAGTCATATAATGAAATATTAGATAGACTGATCTCCCAAAGAGCAACCCAATCGGGAATGTATTTACAACAACAACAACAACCACAACATACTCAACCGCAACAACTGCAACACTTACCTTATCCAACAGGACCAGGACAACCTGCCAATTTCCTTCCTTCTGATCCATACCAACAAAACAATTTACAGCAGCAGCCTACCAGTGCTGGATTCGGAAATTATAATAGACCATCTCAACCATATTAGTTTGTTTTAGGAGGATTTAGTAGTAAATAGGGAGTATGACACGGTCGTGTATAAGCGTTCAAAATTGTAAGTGTGTTTTGTTGTAAGTTAGTTAGTTACTCTATTTGTTGTCCAATAGCCGAGATCAGCTAAGATCCACTGTAGATAAATATATCAATCAAACGATGACAGATACGCTATATGCAAGTAGAGAAGAGCAGAATAACCAAAGATTTGATCAACTTGCAAACACATTGCACCAATTTAGAAACACCGTGAACAATGATATTCATGGCGCAATCCAACAAGAGAATTCCATATTGGATTCATTGAATGATAATTTCTCACAATTGATGACACTGGTTAAGAGGACTTCAAATGATTTAAGAAATGTTATGAGTAGAAATGCCAGTCTAACGAGAATAGTAGGGATGATATTATTTGGATTTTTCGTTATATGGTGTTTATATAAATTGAAATGAGATGGAGGGAAAACCTCAAGTAATAAAGAGTAAACAGTAGAGGACACAGCGGGATGGTTTATATGTAGATTAGTATGTATTTAATAATCAAATGTAAGGAGTTTTAATTTGATAGAACTGAATGAGACCACGTCAGATCACTTTTTGTTCACAACATCCGAACCTAATCTATAGTTTCCAATGGCATTACCCCAATTGATCTTAGATCTTGTGATTGGCAACAATCTTCTCAAATTCTTGAAGGATTGTTGATTCAACTGTGTAAATTGATCAATGATACTTAAAGTGATCTTCGTTTCACTGTTACTAATAAAATTAACAATTTCACTAGCGTTAACATTTGTAATAGTTGTAGATTCAATCTCTTCTTGGAATTTCAATCTAACATTCCCATCTTCATAGTAATGAATATCTAATTTAACAACTCCACTAACTTGTCCATTTGATTTGATCAAATACTCAGATTTCCATTGTCCAGTGTAATAATTATCATTGTTTAATCGTTGTCCAATTATAATTATTCTCAATGATCCATCATCATCTGGAATCACATTGTATGCATAACTTGAAGGATAGTGGTCATCTCCGTATTGTTGTAATTTCTTGGTCAATTCTTGGAAATACCCTGGTAAATTGGATTCTCCATGATATGGTTCAAAATCTATAGCTTGTGTGGATTTCAAATCGACGTTAAAGAGTTTGCCACTAACGAAATCAATGTATTTTGAAGAATTGGCATGCTTGCTATATTTGCTAGCAATATATTTCCCTGAGAATACAGCTCCGTTGTCATTAACATAAGCTTCAATTGAATCTTGAACAGTGGATGCATCACCAACTAATGAAGTTAAATTATTGCTTACAAAGTTCAATTCCCCTGGTGGGGAAGTCTTGACCAAGGAGTCGACCAATTCATTCAATTTCACTGACATTGTTTACTTGTATATTGCCTCTCACCGATTACTCTTCTTTACTTATCTACTTTATGTTGTCCTTTATTTAAAGATCTGAAATGTGTGGAAAGAGGGAGTATGGATTATATACAGGAACAAAAATTAACTATGTTTACAACTACATATGTTAGTTAACTATGTAGCTACGACTACTTGTTGCTAGTGACAATTAAACTCCTACGAGCTATTATACAACTTGATATTTAATGATATATATACGCAATATCTTCTTCTATGTAAACCTACGATAACAAGAATGCATCAGCACCTTCTCTAATTGCTTGAATCAACCTCTCTCTCATAACTTCTTTACTCGAATAATTAGGCAATTTGAGATAATTAGCACAGGTCATGACACTAGGCAAATAATCATCATCCTTCAAACCATCTTCTGCATGCTTTCTGACAACAGTTAATTCTGGCGTTAATGCCTTAAAACCACCAATTGGTAATTTTGGTGCCCCAGTTAAAAATTGTAAAAATGCTCTCCTCTCATCGATATTGAATTCGTATAAGATTTCAATCAAAGATTTAATAGATGGTGATTCCTTGGTGTAGCCATGGTTGGCGATCATTGCCGAGGATAATGTGTCATAAGACCAATCTTCTTCTGCATTACCAAACAATTCAACTAATTCTTGTGGCGAAAAGATAATCAATGAGTTAATCGGGAATACTTTCGAAAATCCATCCATCAATGCCTTAGTTTGATGGATAATACCGGTATATAACACAGCTTCTAACACTTTATTGATATATTGTTCCAAATTCAGTGCTGTAACTTGAAGTTCATTCCCATTGGGTATCAATTCATATTCGGGAGCTCCAGGAAGTTCAAAATAGATTTCTAAATCTTTGATCGTGGCACCTTCAACTTTGATCGAATCACGCTGTTCCACTGGAACATTATTGAATTGATTAACATATTTATATAAATGTTCAATCGAATCGGCCCATTCGGTATCAACAATTCTCAAGTTAGAAACTGTAGCCATCTTTCGCACTAATTTTGTGCTTGATTTATTTGCAAATTGATTAAGGAGTTGTACCAATTTCAAAAATACTGGATTGAAGTTAAAATCAATAATTCTGGAATCTAACAAAGATCTCGCAATAAATTTACCCAATGATGAGAATAAATATAACACTTTCTTACCATTTTCGCTAGCAACAGCATTCTTATCCATTGGCATAGGGAACAAACCTTGTTTATGAACCACATATGATTCTCCGTCCAATGTATCTGCATCTTGATCCCTCCATAATTTCAATTTCTTCTTGGAGAATTCCTTGGATACGGTAGAATAAAATTCTAAAGTAGGACCTAATCCGGACCCCACTTCGTCAAAATATTCAATCTCCAATATTCCAGGTGTTGAACCATACATTCCCAAAACTTTAAGAGCGCTTTGAAGCATGACTTTTCTGGAAATTCTTACTTTGTGTCTTGTGGGTCTTCCCAATTGAGCCCTTTGTCCATTTGAATTGTTATTATTCATTTCTTCTCCACCTTGATTTGTTCTTATTTGCCATTGATTGATTAATCTTGAATAACCAAAAGAAGTAGATTGCAAAAAGAAAATTCGTGTCTCCAATGGAAAAATGAATGGGAACTGCTTGGTGACATGAATGCTCCAACCTGGTAATGTTCCACTTGCCACCACCAATGGTTCCTCCAATTGTCTATTTAACTTCACCGTTAATTTCCAGTTGGTGAATTCTTTATCAGGAATAACTTCGGAGTCACTAATATTGTTCCTGACAAACGAGTTCATATCAGACAAAATTCTCAATAATTTTAAAATGCTAATAGTCGCCTTATCGTAGGTATCTAATTCCTTTTCATCATAGCTGAAGTTATAACTCGAGGTTGCTGTTTCTCTTTGAACTTCACTACTCACTCTCCTATAAGTGACACTGTGGACAACTGGCCATATCTTGGTAGGGTCAACTATTTGATCAGCTTTGTCTTGCAAAGATCGATAAATCGCACCATATATAGTGGTTTCCGTAGGAACAACTTCTCCATTGATTAAGAATTCGATATTCATTTTCGATTTCTTGCTGTCATCTCCATCCAATTCATCTTCATTGCTGTTACCGCTGGTAGTGAATTCGTCGAGTAATCTAAATCTTTGCTTCAAAAATGTAAACACCGACTTGAATGTAGCAATTGCATGTACAGACAAAATCATACTTTGCATAATGGACGCCATTCTATCATCTTCTGTAGCATTGGCATTTCCATTCCCATCTGCTGGAGATAACTTAAGCTTGATTTGATTTGCCATTATACTTGCTTGGTTTTGCTCGACTCTTGAATACCCAGAATTATACCCTATCACAGGATTGTTTGAACTTCCAGCGGATACAATATCAAATGATTCCGATCTGGTTAAAGCTTCTTGGAGTTTGTTAACCAACAATTTAACAGAATTATTAGGTAAATCTATGAAAAATGACGAAATAAATGCTTTATAGCAATTATTAAATTCAGTTGCACCACAGCTCTCGGAAATTTCTGAAGTCAATACATTGCTCAAGACCTCAAATAATCCAGAAGAAATTAATTCAAAACTTGAAATTTGTGTTTCTACCCCTCCAACTAATGCGTATTTGAAGCTATCCCATAATCCTTTCCAATCTTCAAATGTAAATCCTTTGCGAATCTTTTGATCCTGAAGTGTTAGTTTAATATTTTGAAGAATTTTCATACGCTCACCACTATTTTCTCCATCTTCATTGAACTTCTCCGCCTTGTACAATGCATCAATCTCTGTTCCAAATTGAAAGATCCTTGTATATAACTTGGCATTTGTCAATCTTGATTCATATTCTTTGGTAAATTCTGTATCGATATACTTATTAGAGTATGCCCCTGCAATCGAGTGAACGGGTGAGCCAAGCCCATTTTTCTCTATCTCGACATTTCCTGTTAAATCGAGTAAAATAATATCAATATCTCTAACCAATCCTTCCCGTTCGAATGACCCAATAAAAATCGACGATGCCTTTGTGAGTAAAACCTTAATAATCTTTAATGCAGATAGGAGTAGGGTATTATTGTTAAGTTTGCTCATATCTTCAGGTTTTCTATCATTAGCCACACGTCGACGTATTTGCATTTCAGGTTCGTCTTCACTATCACTATCATATTCATCGTCTTCATTGTGTATGTGGTCTTCTGCATCTTCGAAATGATCTTCTTCAATGTCACTCGTTGACATGTCCATTTCATGATCTCCTGGTAAATCTTGTAGATGCCTAGCAAAATCGGATTCAACTGTGGATTTACACTGATTGACAACAGATGCCAATAGACTAGCAACAGAATCAATCGTTTCCAAATCTTTAAAGTCTTCATCAGCTACCGAATTAATGATACGATATAAGTTGATGAATGCTTTCCTCCTTATGTCAAAATCCATGGTTGCTTCAAAGGCAACAATCAATAATGACCAAATGTCCTTAGCAAACAGACGATATTCATTTGGTATCACTGACTTGCACAAGTCAATTCTATTTTCATTGATACTCCGTCTTTCATCATATTCTTCGAAATTATCTCTCAAATATAACGCATTTGATGAGTCATAGTTGATAGGTAACAAATATCCAAGCAACGTTAAAAAATTCGATGTTAGTTCCTTTGGTGCTGCCATTAAAGCTTCCATCGATATTTTCTCTTGAATGTCTATAGAATCCGAACTTTCCGTCTTGGATCTTGCATATCTATTCAACGACTTCACCACAATTCTTCCAATATTGCATTCGGCAACCAAAATTCTCGAAACATTGATGCTGGCACTAGCCAAAATAGTCAACGATTTAATTAGGCTTAGACAGGAACTGTAATTTAAAACCACTTTGTTGTCGTTGGTAGCAGTGCTCAGTGATTTATTACAACTTATCGAAATTATCTGAGTGAGTTCTTTAAGCAATAAATCCTTGTCTGCGAATAATTCATTAAGATAGTCAGGTTTGTTTTTGAAGCATATGATGATTCTGGATATTGTCAACCAAGCGTTTTCGACTACAACTTGGTCATTGTGATTTCTTACCACTTCCGAAATGCTTCCAAAGGCATCCCTAACCATAGGAAAATTACTGATTGATATGTTGGTGCATGAATTGGAGACTATAGTTAAGCACTTTCTTTGGGCATGGATTGTTAAGAAATCCAAGTATTGTAAGCATGCCATTAAACCATTGTTTGAAATGATGACATTATGCGAAATTGGATCTCTGGAAATCATTTCGAGTGCCTGTAAAGCCTGTTCAGTTAAGTCAATATACTTTATCTCAAGCAATCTATTGCACAAACATGGAACAGCATCATTGTTAAGGGCATCGTGAATAAAATCTAAATTAACTTCCACTAGATTGTACAAACATCGACAAGCTACTAAAGTTAATTCTAGTTCTTCTTCCAAGGAAGGATCATTAAGGATATTCACCAAACTCTTTGCTAATCTGTTTGCAGGTATTACTCTTTCTGCAGTTATCCCATTCATCATTAATAACCTTTCTGATAATTCATTCAACGATTCAAGCATAATATAAGTATCTTCTCGTTGATTTAAATTGCTTAATAAAGCGTCAATCTCACTAGATTGTCCACCTGGTCCACCACCTCCAGTCATCATTCCGCTGCCAATCAACAATTGCATGACATCGGAAAATCCAGACGTGGCGTCATTTCCTCTAGCGCCGGAAAGGGCATTTATGGCTTGTAAGAATTCTGCACGCGGATCATTAGGATCAAGATCCTCATCATCATGGTCACTAGAGTGTTCAGGATCTATATCTGTTGCCCTTGGTCTAGCACGGGCCAGCAATAATCTCCGTAAGAAATCGGCTGGCTCCATATCGAAGTCATCGTCTCCATCTTCATCATCTTCATCTTCATGATTATGTTCATCTGAATCATCGTTATCATCGCTCTCATCTTCATTATCATCGCTGTTGTCTTCATCATGGCTGCTATCTTCTTCATCTGCATGTTCGATCAATATTGGTCCTTCGATAATCCCCTCCATATCTTCATTATTCTCAGCATCCGAAAATACCAGAGGTTCTGTAAACGTATCCCTGCTTCGTTGACGTCTATCTTGTGCCTGCTGTGATAACCGAGCTAAACTTTCTTGATCACTATCTGCTCCTTCATCATCAACTACCAGACTAATATCCCTAATGATATCGTTGCGCTCATTATCTCCTTTATTTATGACATCTTCCTTTGAGGTTCTGAATTGGTTTCTTGCCATCTTCAATATGTTAGTTGTTGTAGCAAAGCGGTGTAAGAACAGTCGTAAAACTTGGTCGAAATTCCCCTACCTTGAAAAACAATTCAAATCTTATCTTCCTTCCAAACAACCTAGACTCTCTATAAACTTTCTAGGGATGAATTTATCTAAATACAAAGCAAAAGTGATATTCTTTAAAACTAAATGATTGAATAACGCAGTCTGTTGTCAATCACTTTTTTAGTCCAACTAGCCTTGTCTTGTTTTTACAACCGTCAAAAGTCAAAAAAGTTAAATGGCAAATTCTCGTGGGAAAACAAAATAATAATAAAAAAGAAATGGTGAAGGGGAAAGACAAATGTCGCATTTCATAGTTACAGATAAATTTAACAGCAAATGTCGTTTCCTTATCTATCTATACACCCAAACCCATTCACAGAGTCATAACAAATGGATCACAAGGAGCGCATAGCATACATTCAATTTGAACTAGAAAAACTGATTTACGACCTATCTTATGGTTTATGTTTCACAAGCTAACAAAATGTCTTATTAAATCTATATGTATATAGTTATCTTACAACCACGCTTTTTCAAGTGTAGTTCTAGTAAAGGTATCTGAAATCCGGATCAACCTTACTACCATCATTTCCTTGACCCAATTCTTTTTGCCAATCAATGGTACCTTGGTCAATTCTCCTATTCAAAGTATTCAATCTAAATCTTAATATCACAGCAAAAACTATAGCGACAAAAATAAATGCACAATTACAAATGAACGCAGTTAAATATCTTGGAGCGTCAGTCGAAGGGTACAAATAAGCATTCCAAATGGATGTAGAATTTGAAATACAGTTCATGAGAGCGATGGCAACCGCTCTCTTAGCTGGAGGTCTTGGACAACAATTAGACATCCAGGTTAAAATGACAATGAAAGAACAGTATAATGAAGGAATCATAAGACACATGGCAAAATAACGAGCTCCAACATTTAATGTAGATGCGGCAATAATAAATGAGATCAAAGCACCGATTAATGGAAGAACAACATGATAGAATCTTTCACCAGTTTTATCTGCATGTCTAGCCCATAAAAATGTAGCTACGACTGCAATACAATATGGAGGTGCAGTCAAACACAAAGTAGTAGTTCTACTGAAGTTTAAGGTTTGAACAACTGATGGGAAGAAATTGGTAACACCACAAGCAGCCACTAAGAAGGTTAAAATCAAAGTTACTAACCATACCTTAATATCCTTAACAGCAAGCAAGAATCCAGTCCAGCTCGACTCTTTGGCTTCATTATCAGAATCGTTGGTTCCAATATCTCTTCTTAATTTCCATTGAATAATGTCCTTTTCTTCTTGACTTAAGAACTTGGTGTTTGAAGGGTTATCTGGCAAGATTATGTAGGCGAATGGAACAGATACAACAGTAATGGCACCTTCAATGAAGAATAAGTATCTCCATGATCTTAATCCACCCGCACCATCCATATTATCAATGATACCAGCTGCAATTAAACCACTCCAAGCACTACTCATTAAGGAACCGGAATAAAGGATACAGTTACGAAGTGAAAGACTTTTTTTGTCATACCAATTGGAAAGAGTACACAAGGCACCAGCAAAGAAACCGGCTTCAATAGTTCCAAGAAGAATTCTAACTACCAAAAGACCTTTGTAACTTTGAACGGCCCCAGTACAAGTAGACAATATACCCCAAAGTGTCATGATTATGGAAAGGTAAAGGGAAGGTTTACCAATCTTGTTTAACAACATATTTGATGGAACTTGGAATAAAATATAACCAACGAATAAAATAGAAACACAAGTTTGATATTGATTGCCAACTAATCCTAAATCTTCTTCCAAGAAACCCAAACGAGCGGCAGCGATGTTATTCCTATCTAAATAGTTTAAAATGTAAATATAAATCAACATTGGCATCATTCTAAGATCAATTTTTCTAGTGGTTTTCTTGTCCAATTGTTTCAACTCTTCTTGAGTGTAATGTTGAAGTGATTCTGGAAGATCAACATATTCTAACTCTTCTTCAGCTCCAGAGTCATAGTCTTTCTTAACATCTGTTCTGGCTTCCTCCACTTGGAAAACAGCTGGCTTTTTTTCTATATCGAATTGTTGAGACATAGTTGCGAATACTCTGACAAAAGAGGTCAACAAACAAGTTTGGGAGTTGAAAAATGCCAGTGATATTTATAGTGTGTCAAGAGGGTTTTCTTGACACAGTTTTTAGTAATGGTTTTCTTTATTTTTTTATTTGAAAGGGTTGCAAATCCCCCACGGAACATTATTTTTTTCTTCCTTGTAACAATGGAAAAAGGTTAAAAAATATGGAAAAACTCTCAAAATAATGGAAAAACTTTTTTAAATAAGAATTGAAACGAGTAAAAAATGGGGGACTTGGCGTTTAAATCTGGGCAATTTTCAAGGCTTTCGTTTTTGTACTCAAGCGGCTTGATTATTCCAGCATTATGTATCCATGGCTACCAGTAAACTACTCAAAGTTTGAGCAATGTTCAATTTCTGTTGGGCTTAAGCCACACCTAGTTTCCGAGTGTTAGCCAATACTGTTTGGGAAATCTATCCGGGCGATATTACACGCTAACAGGTGTTCCGTCCATGTTAATCGAAATTCGATGCTAGTCGGGTGAAGTTCATCAACTATTGAAGAATGCAAGTTTCCTCTTTCATGTACTGAGATTTGTAATTTGAGCAATATAATCAACACACAATCACTCACTCGACAACCTCTTCTTCCCACCCCTCACCAATTGCTTCTTCGGCGGGGAAGATTTCGTTAAAAGGAGAAACGGAATACCAATGCAACATCTAGTCTATATAGTTTGAATAATAGTACAAACTTCATGTGTATGGGAAAAATAAGGTGGGTGTTCAGAATTATAATTTCAAAGAACCAAAAATTGGGGGATTTTTCCGAGATTGTGCATAAAAAATATTTTTTAACCCGAAACAATTGGGGGATCCCTTCCTATAAAGGTGGGGAGGATTGGGGGAGAACTTTTGAGGTTGCTAACATTAGACACTACCTTCCATTGCTATGAACTCCCTCAACGCCGCCCTTCAGATTCCTAGTTGTTAATTACGCATCTACTGGTACCCGAAGTTGACCAATAGAACGGAGTGTAAGCGGCTTAGGATCTATCAAGAAGCTTACAGAAGTTCTGTTCCTCCGAAAAAGTGCCCAATGTTCCAAAATTAACGAACTTTTGCATAGAACCTTTATCCGGATAATCAAAGACCCAGAAAATACCGCCGTGGTAGATGCACAATACCGTACAACACAATGTGTTTTCTTAGTAAATTGTAACAATCTATCTAAATGACCCTTTTGTATCATTCTCACTATTAATTTTGACACGGAAAATTCCGAAGCGAAATAGTGAAGTGAAAGTGTGCCTTGATTGGACAAGCAAAGCCATTCTAAACCGAACTCGTGAAATGAAGCCTTAAAAACCGGATGTATGAGACACTGGGGGGGGTGGTGAGAATGAGCATGGTAAACATCGGTCTTTTTTTGCAATAATTGTTGCTTAAATTGGTGAAATTTGACTGTTTTCTAAAGATACTAGTTGCATAAATTAGGATTCCTTATTTCTCTTTTAGCCGTATCTTCGATGAACAAAGGTCAATTCCACGTTATTTACTAGTAAATGAATAGGAAGACTTCACACAGAGTTATCTTGCTCGTTCGTACAAGGTACAGGTTTATGGAGGAATGTCGAAATATCCGGTATCATCGCACGTGATTAGTTGACCGGAACAAGCATCCCACTTTGGGTAATTTTTTAAGTGATGAGAAGAAACCAGCAGTCTTCAACAATAAACATCAATTCTTTCACAGCAACATGGCAGATTGGGAGAAGATAACTACTGATGACGGTCAGATATATTACTATAACTCCAAAACCGAGGAAACTAGTTGGACCTTGCCTGAAAATATAGAGCTTGACAATGGAAACTTGGGAAAATGGGAAGAATACAAAACCGATGATGGAAGAACATATTATTATAATGAAAGTACAGGAGAAACTACTTGGGACAAACCAAATGAATTGAAAACTATTTCAGAGGATGGTTCTAATGTTGATATATCCGTTGAAAGTGAATTGGAGACCAAATTGAAAAGTTTACCGGTTGATGTTATCGAAGTAGCCGCATCAAAACCAACCGAAGAAGCAGAAAAGGAATATCTTAAATTGCTATCAGACAATAATGTTGATTCTACTTGGTCATTTCAAGCAGTAATGGAGAAATTGATTTCAAACCCAGAATATTGGGCAGTTTCAGATCCTTTGACAAGAAAGAAATTGTACGAAGAATATTTAGTCTCCAAATTTCGAGAAGAATTATCCAACAAGGCACTCCTTGTTGACAATTTCAAAAAGAATTTTCACGAAGAATTAAAGAGAAAGAAAGAAAAGGGTGAGCTTTCATATAATACTAGATGGATCACGATACGAAAAGCGTTAATATCAGAGGAAAATCCAATTTTCAAGCATTCAGTTATGCTGGACGAGGAAATGGCAGCAATATTTTATGAGTATGTCGATATATTAAAGAAAGAGCATGATGACTTAATTGAAGCCCAGAAGAAACAAGCATTGACTGAATTAGAAGCTTACTTGACGCAAATCAATGCCGATCTAGTATACCAGTCAAAGAATTGGGAGGAAGTATATAGCAAACTAACCAAAGATTCCCGTTTTAAAGCAAATAAGCATTTTCAAGTGTTGAGCCAAATTGATATATTGAAATTGTACGAGAAAAGGCTCTACCCCAATGTAATTCATAAAATACGAGAACAGATCAAGACAATTGAAAAGCAAAACTATAGAACAGATAGAAAAGCTCGAGCTAATTTCAAATCTTTCCTTAAAACCTTGCCTATAACCGCTAATTCTTCCTTTGGTGACTTTTTCTCGATATTTGAAAACGAAGATTCCTTCATAGAAATATGTGGGCGGAATGGGTCAACCCCTTTGGAGCTCTTTTGGGATGAAGTTGACGAGAAGAAGCAATTGATGAAATTGAAAAAGGATTTAGTAGACGGTATCATTTTAGATTTGAGAAAACAGGACTCTTCTTCCTATTCAGCTGAGAAAGTTCTCAAGTCAAAGGAAATATTTTTGGAAATTATATCGAAGATAAAGGATGAGAGACTCACTAGTTTAAATCTCGAAGAGGCAGAATTAGAAGCTATTTTTATATCTTTGAAACGTGAAAATGCAATACACAAAGAGCAGGAGAGATTTAGACTTGAAAGAGATTTGAAGCACGCAGAAAGAGAATTTGCTGATTGGTTATCATATAACTATGAAAAGCTAGAGTTTATTGGGATTGATGATGAAAGTGCACTTCTTCTGTTTAAGGAGACGATCCACCAAGACGGAAGCAAAAGTTATGAACTTCCATTAGACTTGGAGATAGGTGGTTTAGCAGAAAAATTAGAAGTGCTCGAAGGTTTTGACAAGATAACAAAAATCCTTAAAGAGATGGGAAAAGAACTTAAAGAAAGTGTTAAGCGTATAATAGAGGAATTGTCAAGAATTCTTCTGAGAAGATACTCAAAGAAGCGAACCATAAGCGTTTCGTTAGAGCAACCTGATAGTAAAAAGGCTAAGACTGACAAACCTATATTATTAGACTATTAGTACTATATAGAGAATGTTGTATTACCTGGCGAATACTTCTTTTGACTTGATAGTTGTAGTTGATGTATTTTGTAGCCCTCCCCCAACCCCTCTTCTAATGAATTTTACTAGCTGTGTATAAATTGTTATTCGTTAACAAAATTCCATGGGTCGTGTAAAGTGAATCAAATTTTCGGTTGTCAATTTTCATGTCTTAGCTCAACCTCAACTCCAATAGTCAATTATCAGAGCAACCCCAACCTTCCAACAATTAGATCAACACTCTTATATCTAAGTGTAATATTTCAAATAGAACAATGGTAAGTACCTACATTTTAATTTAGAAGGCTGATCAAAATACAATCTACTAACACAATTGGATGTTTTAGTCTCAATCCCTAAAGCCATATTTAACAGCAGTCAGAGCTTCATTAACTGCGGCAATCTGTTTGCAAGACTTTTCATCACAGTTAGTAGAAAGACATAATAGACCCGAAATTGAAGTTGACAATACCCATAATCCCGAATTGATTCTTAATCCTATGGTGATAGCTAGAAATGAAAATGAAAAGATCTTGATTGAACCCTCAATCAATTCAGTTAGAATCTCCATCAAAATCAAACAAGCTGACGAAATCGAGCAAATCCTAGTTCACAAATTCACAAGGTTCTTGACTTCAAGAGCAGAGAACTTTTTTATCTTAAGACGAGTTCCAATTAAAGGATACGATATATCATTCTTAATTACAAATTTCCACACTGAACAAATGTTGAAAGATAAATTGGTTGATTTCATTATAGAGTTTATGGAAGATGTTGATAAAGAAATTAGTGAAATGAAATTATTCTTAAATGCTAGAGCAAGAGTCATCGCTGAATCCTTCTTAACTCCATTTGATTAAGAATATATGTTCCTTACTGTGTAGTTCTAGCATATTTTTAGAAAGAAAGGAGTCGTGAGTCAATTAAATATCGAACAATACATAAATTGATAACGTTTATATAGATACAAAAGTAGTTCAAATTGTAAAATATTTTACACTTCCTGCACTCAAGCTTAATTACCGTGGGCAGTTGTTTGGTGAGGCGACCTCATCATGGATGGATTATCTTCTCTTGGAGTTCTCGAATTTGCTGGCGAATGCACATTACGTTCTTGAGCAATACTGCTCTGTCTAGATCCCAGCACTGGTCGTTGTTGTTTAATACTTTCTCTAGGCGAATATGGTTGTTGCTGTTGTTGCATTGGCGAATTTCTCGAAACTTGACTTGCATTGCCTGAAGGGAGTTGATTCAGTCCATGCGGAGAATTTATAGGAGGTGTATACATATTTTGAGGAGAGTCATAAGGTGATTGTCCACTGACAGATTCGGGAACATTACCACTTGTGGGCCCAGCACCTCCACTTCCTCGCATTTGTGGTGGCATCATCATTCTTTGCTGAGGAGATAATTTCCCATTGTTGTACAAATTTGGGCTTGACTTTGGTATTGATGTCATGTAAGTGCTTACACTTGCAGCACTTTGTGGTCTTTGGAATTGTTGTTGGGAAGGAGGTAAGTGTTGCTGTGTTGGAGGTTGATCAGGTACATTGGAAGGCATGATTGGTAAGTTCGCATTATCCGTCAATAAGCCAGGAATCTGAGCAATAACCATATCAATTTGTGCCAAGGCATCAGCAGCCTGGTCAAATCCTTTTGATATTATTTTCAAATTCCATCTATAATTAAATATCTGATCACGATAAAACTCAGCTTCTTCTTTTGTAGGAGATGACATGAACAAAACTGAAGCGAATGTACCAATAAGAGTAAAATTTGCAGTTGACGATAAATGCCAAAATGAATGAATATGTTCTGGTTTCAAATCTCTCACAAACTCAATCGATGCCATTAATCTTGTTCTTGCTGCACTTCGGCACACATTGATTAATTCCATCGGAAGTTGGATTCCTGCCTTTGTTTGTTCTAAGATGATAGTTGTTATCTTTCTATGTAAGGTTAATTCAGCAGCAAAATATGCAAGTTGCAAGTATCCATTGGCACATAGTTTTCTTGGTTGCACTGAACTCATTTGTAATTCCATAGGTAACGAATGATACCAATTTCTCAACTTCAATTGTAGAGGTTTTGCAAGTTTTAAAACTGTATTCACATCCTTTATTTCATTCATCGCTTTCATAGTGTAGAATTGTTCCAACATTTCAGATACTATTTTTGATAATTCAATAAAATTAGTGAAGATCATCTTACCGTTGTCGATATCATTTGAACCCTCTTTCATATCGCCATCTCCATGTTTTTCTGGGAAATCTTCTTCTCGTAATGACTCCACTACCCAATTCAGGTCACTTATATGTGAAGGCCTAGAGAATTTTAAGGATAACCATTTATCTTCCATATACACAGCCCAAGCTAGCCTCTTTCTTAATCCACGTTCCCACTTCGGTAATTTCCAACTGTTACAATCTAATCCAAGACCTAACTCTTCAGCTAATGAAACTACTTGACAACATAATACCCATTCCGAATAATCAACTTCTGAATTTGCTGGAGGTGGTTGGACATTTGGATTTTGGGGTGATTGCAAACGGGATGCATTACCATTTATAATGTGTTTGCATTGAAGTAATAATAATCCTGCTTGAACGGCACTCAATTTTGGTCTTTTCAAGATTTCCGCTAAATAATTATTCAAAGCTATCTTTAAAATCATTTCTGCACTTGGTTTGGGAAATCGGTTCAATTGAGGATCATAATCCCACCACTGAATAGCCAATGCATATACGGCTGCTAGTAATGGAGCACTAAATTCTCGATGAGTTCTTGAATATTTCTCCAAGAATACTTTTTTATGTATAATTGGATATGAAGGATGCACAATTCTGAAATATAAATCGATCAAGATTTGACCGTGTGGAGAAACCAACTTTTCTATAGTGTCGACATCCTTAGACATGGATTGATATGATTGAGGTGATTGATCATCCTTAAGTACAAAAAGAACTTTGTTGTTTACTTTACGTAAGGATACATGAGAATTCAAATTAACTTGCTCAATTGAATTTGAATCGGTATTCAATTGTTGTGACTGTTGCAGACCTTGACTATCCATAATTAAATTCAAAATATGTGCATCATACAAATAAGATGTAGGTCCAACATAATAACTTGATCTTGGAAACTGTAATGAAAGTGTTTTCTTCAATAGGGAGTTATTCATTTGCGAATAATCTTGAACAGGCGCTACATCTCGAATTTGTACTTCTGGCATTAGCATTGATGATGTATTTTGTATTAGCGAAAGGTTTGGGTTGACTTCTTGTTTGATTCGTTTTATGGGACCCTCGTTGGCTAATTGAGTCGAATCCATATCTATTGGTTTCCGCTTCATTGCTTGGCTCATGAAGGTACATGTCAATTGTTTAGCTTCACACTGAACACAGTTATTTGTATTTGGTACTATTACACATTTGGTCTTTCTTTTTCGACATTGATCACATGGTCGACGTTGCTTTTCATTTCCATTTTCGTCCTCTGTCGCAGAAGCGGGTCGTGATTGAATTTCATGTTCTTGTAACATATTTGGTGGAGGTACATTGTGTTGATATTGTATATTGTGCATGATTGAATTGGCATTAGCTTGTGGGATTTGTCCACTTGCTAAATCTAAGTTGTATAAATAATCAGTAGAATTTTGATCCATCAACAACCCAGAGGACCATTGAGAATCCATAAAATTGGGTGATTGTGTATCAAACCCAGGAGTATTTTGAAAATTAGCAACAAGGTTGGGATGACTTATATTGTGAGTTAAGTGGTCTCCATAATTTCCAGGAGCATTGGGTCGGCCTGATGGATTTACAGAAGCACTTGTGTTTGATGTGGGGTAGTTCTCCAATTCATAAGCTGAAAGCTTCTCATGTTTCGAATTTTGACCACTACTCATTATGTAAATTCTAGTACTCTACTTGATTTCTATTTGATGATTTGCAATGAAATGGCAGGGTTTGAAGAGAAAGTCGTTGGTCTTCACTAGTAGAATTCTCCTTTGACTATTATGCTTAGTTCTGTCCCTTTCTCTCTTCTCACTTAAGATCAATCACAGATATGGGTGTCTAACTATTGCCTTGTATTCCACTCAATGTGTTTAGCCCTCCTTTGGAATTTTCTGACCCCTTTGTCTTTGATAGCACCTCGGGTTACTAACAAAATTTATTAGCAACCTGTGGTTGTCAAAAGATCCCTTTAGTTTATTTTTTTGATGTTGGCGACATTTTTTTTTTAATTTTTTTTCCTTTTAGTTTTACAAGTTAGAAGAGTTAACCAGTAAAAGTGGGGTTGGTTTATAAGGCTTTCTTTTCTTGAACGCCCAAGAGGTCGCCTCAGCAAACTAAGGCTAGCAAAGAATGCTCGTAATTTAGGTTGTCTTTCATCAATCAAGGAAAGAAATCAACATGAAGAGAGTCTACATAAGTTGTATCATAAAATCTCACGACCTAATGAAATAGAATCGGATTTCAAGGAAAGAAAACACAATTGGATTGATGTTAATTTAATCGACAATCTAAATTTTATCAAGCTCTGTCCGACGTCACGTACACATTCAGGTATCCCCCTCCAATATAGCATGCAAGGAGTAGTTGTTTGCGAACAGAACTGGGGAAGTAAATGTGCGAGATTGACCAGGAACAAACTTTTATTTTATATAAACTTTTCTTAACTATTAGCTCATTAATAGAATAACTAAGTGTTTGCCACAGAGTGCTGCTCAGGCGCCATTTCGATCTTTAGGGACTTACTTTCCTCATTTAGCAATAATTCTACCATTTAATGACACCTTGGAGTTGAGCTTTCATGCAGAATGATTTTGTGACTCGCATTCTCATTCTTTTGGCACGTGGAAATTTTCAGTTCAAGGGGTACAAGCTGTCTCACTTTACTCAGGGCTAGTCATTTGATCCCAACCACCGCTCGATTGCCTATCTATTTGATAGTAAAGTTTTTTCCTGTGTCAGCTCAACATGCAGTCCTATAAGCGAAAACTTAAACTGATTGGTCTAAGATTTTTGATAGACACGACCTGTACATAGTATTGCGTCACATGCCACGTAACTACGGTTCATGAATTAAACACCTAATCAAGACCAGCCAATCTTAACGAATCCTAAAAGAGTGACAATTCTTGGCACAAGCATAAATAGAATTTGATCTCCACTTTTAGTTGGTATCTCTAAACAGTGTCAAAAAAATGTTATTTAGTTAACCATCTGGAGTAGAACAAACGCACACACACGCCATTTTTTTATCAATAAACCAGAGAGTGTGGAATCACTCGTCATTTCACGTACAACCAAAAGGACAATCAACATTAAACATTAAACTTTAATTTGATCGGTTTCAGATTTGGTTCCATCTCGCCACTACACTCTCCAGAAATGTAACTCCAATCCATACGTCACAGGTCTACCCATTTTGTTAAGTACACGCAAGTACACGCCAGATGGGTATATAAAATTTCTCCTATGCTTCTGAAAACTTTAAATCCCACAACGTCTTACTCTTCTTCGTTGGATTAACCAAACTAAACTAAACTTATGCAAATGGCCAGACCCGAACATTCGCAAGGCGGTCAACGGGGCTTTGGGTTCTCTGATGGAAGATATGTAAATAGAGGACATACAATTGGTAATAGATACATTGGCGCTAGAGATAGTGTGTATAGAAATAATATCCCACACCGCAACCTTTCCTGGTCAATACACGATAATGATAATCAACGTCATCATAATGAAGAAGATACACATATCCGTGATGAAGAGGTAGCAGAAGATTTGTTTGAAGAGAGAATGCAGCGTGAACATGAAAAAGACGAAAATTTAGGACATCCAAATACAAATCCTCAAGACTTGGAAGTACTCCATGACTACACGCATGCTCTTATCGATAAAAGAAGTGAAGATAAAATTATAAAGAATATAAACCTTAGATTGCGGCTGTTTAACCAGAAGTATGATCCAATTGATGCTACTAAAATGCAAAAAGTTTTGGACCTGCCCAAATGGTTCAATTTATCCAGATGTCGTTACTTGTTGATGAATTATTCACGAATAAAGTTCTTTCCCAGCAATACTCCCGACTTATCTATGGTCACCAGTTTATTTCATTTTTATCTATTTGCAGTTATAAACAAGTCTCAAAATAGTATACCTTTGGAGCTTAATATTAATTTTTATAAGCGCTTAGTAGCTGCCTTCCAAGCTTGCGTGTACTCATCTAAGCAGCTCCGTTACAAAGGTGTTTTTATAGACCATATAGATTTCCAATACTCCTTGGAAAACAAGGTGAAGAAATATTCCCAAAATAAGGAGTGTCTCGAATCAGAAGGAATACATGAGAGCAATATTGATGAATTAGAATGTGACCAATTTGATGAAGTATCTGACGTTGATGATGAAGATTATTCCCTTATCCTCCCAAGCAGTTTTGACCAAATGGAAATCCTTGAACAGCTCGTCCTGATTGAAATTCCAGAGCTATACAGCTTGCCTCGAAGGCACCCTGTTCAACCTAAATATAATGAAGCTTTAGATGAATTTTACGACACCAGCGAAGAAGATGGAGAACCTCCATCAAAGAAACGAAAAGTAGTACAACCAAAAAGACGTAGTGCGCAAGAAAATCACCTGAAGGAAGTGGAAACCGAGGACACTTCAGAATTCCCTGAACCTCGTCAAACACGCATAGATGCTATGATTTATGATCTATTTGAAACAAAATTACAAATCCCGTTACCAAAGAAGGCAAACCCAAGTTTACATGTTGATGCAAATTTAATTAATGAATCCAATCAAACCGGACTGACCAGTACTTCTCCCAAATCGAGTAAAGGACCTTCACCTCAATCCCCGGAAGATGTTATTTCGAGAGATAGAAGATTAGAACAAGGGTTTCGAGATTCATTGCGTAGACCTGACGGTCCTCGTGATCAGCAAGAGGCTTTGATCCTTGAAAGAAGAAGAGAACGCGAAATGAAGAAAAAAGAGGAACTTTGTAAAAACCTTTTAGCTACTCAAGAAGAAAGGAAACGGAAAGACGAGAAAAGAAGAAGACAAGAAGAAAGAAGATCCTCTGGGTTGAAAAAAAATCAGAATGAAATTATTGAAGAACAACCAGAAAGGCACCAACACCGATCAGAGGAAATGCCAACGCAGAGAGCGGTGGCATCATCTGATATAAGGGTGTTAGCTGAACAAGCAAGAGTTCAACTGTGGAAAAAAGAAAAGATATTGCAAGGAAGGAGAGAGGAGATGGAACGAATGCTAAAAGAGTCGGAGAGAAAAGCGAGAGAAAAAAAGGAAAGAAGAAAATTGGAGGAATCTCGAATGCAAAAGTTCTCTCGTCGTGAAAAGAATATAGAAAATCAGCGAGCCGTCGAACAAAATAACCACACAATTATCGAAATCACATCGGATGATGATATTAGTTATCATTTTAATGATGAAAGAGAGCAAGATATAAGCCAATCATTAGATACTCGAGATATTTTAGGATCCGCCCCTAGTATTAGTAGCCTTGGTTTTAGTTCAGGAAAGGAAAATGAGGGTAGCGAAAACGAATCCAGAAGTTTGGAACAGGAAAATTCGGTAAATAAAGAGGCAGACGTGCATGAAGAGGTAACAGAAGTAAATGGAGAAATATCAGTAGCAAATAATAAATCAGAACAACGTGGACAGAAAGCAATTGATAATGAGGTATTACACCTAGATAAACAAGGAGCTGCGCAAGACGTAGTGCAACAAGATGAACAATCAGTCTTAGAAAACGAAATTCTGAGTGAATTTGCTGGTCAAGAAAACTTGGATATCGAAAGTTTGGATAGACACGGGCCAGAGGAACAAAATACTCAAAGCGTAAGCGTAGAAAGAAAACAGGGTAATGTTGAAGATGTTGAGAAGCAAGGACGACAACCGGAAGAACAACAAGAACAAATCGAAACTGGTATTGAAGATCATATAGCTCAACCAGATCTAGAAACAAATCAAGATGTAAGTGATAAAGAATCAGAAGCAGAAGCAAGCGGTGCTATTCAAGACGACAATATGGATATGGCACAAAGACAACCAACGAGCATAACAGATATTAATACATGTGATAGTGCCCAGCAAGCGCAGGTAGAGGAAGAAACCGCAGGTGAGGATATACCATTGCCAGGTAGTGATGAAACGACGAACACAGATAATGCACAAAGGGCGGTAGTTCATATCGTGAACAGTACTGATCTGGTGGAAGGGGACGTGCCAAATGAACGCGATGAAACAAAAACACAGGAACTAGATGAAGCACGTCAATCAACTGCTGAAATCTCACAGAAATCAAGAATGGAAGATGCCACGAACGAAAATTTGGACTCGATTACAATTGATCTTGCGCCATTGGAAAATTTCCTTGACCATTTTATACACATTCACAATATATCAAAGGTTCCATCAAGTGACAATATGGAATCTAATGTTTCAAATGAGGAAACTGTTCCTGTTCGTCAGAACCAAGCTTCAAGCATGTCAAATGAAGGTGCAGTAGGCGGCACCAATCCTAACCAAAGAGCCCACGACCCGGCAGTTCTGCCAGATCTTCCTTTGCTGCAATTATCAAGACCAACTGCGATCCAAGCGAAAGAACGGCAAGCAAGGGTTCTGCCCGATCAGGCTAAAGCGCGAGAGGAACTTGCAAGACGTGCAGATGTGATGAGACTACAACAACAACAGCAGCAACAACAACAGCAACAACAACAACAGCAACAGCTTCGACAGCAACAACAACAGCGATTTATGTACGAGCAAGAGCAAAGAAGAAAATTAAAGGAGGCATTGCAGGTCGAATTGCAAAAGCTACAGTCAATTCACCAACAGGAACTTAGGGAGCTTTCGAGACGCCATGAAAATGATAGAGCGATGATTATGAGGCGTTTTGTAGTTCTTGGACAGCAATTAACTTCCCCTTTACCAAGTCCCGTGGGTTCATTTTCGGCTCAAACACCCAATTTCTCCCCAGGAATAAATCCGCAGATGCAATTATCACCGAATCCAAATCAAGCAAACCCCGCTCCAGCAGCTGCGTACCCATCCCCAGATGTAAATATGATGCCGTCACCTATGAATTTAACGAGCCAGCTGAGAAAGCTGTCTTCCTATACACCTCCTGGTTATGGTGGTAACCAAAGGAATTTACAAGAGCAACCCCATTTGTTGACAAATCAGGCCGTTCCTGCATATAGTGGACAAACGCGCCGCGCAAATATGGAGGTCGTGCAAGATGATCAAATAAGATTATCACGTGCGAACTCTTCACTGGGACAGGTGCAGGCCTCAGGAGTTTTCTCAGTCCCACAAGCTCGCACATATATCGGAGGAGGTGCATTTGAAATAAACAGAATGGCAGTACCAGTTAACTATCCAGATTATCTATATATGTTGTTGGGACTTCAAAGGCCCGGTTAAATACGTTCCTTTAAGTTTGACCAGAAGCCTTGGTCGTAAATATTTACAAGGTCATGTTCGACAGACAAAATTGGTATTAGAGAGAAATTTGTTATGTTGCTTTTGTCAATGACAATTTGTTCACCTTTCAAACTTAGGTACACTTCTTCCCCTTCTGATGTTGTCTTTTCAACATAAAGTTCATCATTGTTAATTGGTGGTTCAACTTTGTAAAGTGCCCCTACGTGGACAAGGTATTCTATATCCGACCATTTGTCTAGTTCATTGGTTGTAACTCCGAGATAAATGTAACGGAGATGTAAAGATGTAAATATTGTCGTAATGATAATGAAAATAGTGCAAAGAATTAAGAATATGCCAGTGATTTTATTGGAATCATTCGTCTTTGTAATTAAATTCCAAAATTCCGATAATTGTGATGTTTGAGAGGCGAGCGCCTGGTAGCAATGCCACCCACCATAGCCTAGCATATTGATATTAGCAAATAGAAAAAGTAAGAACCACTTGTAATTGTAGTAGCCTACGCAATTATTGATCCATACGCAATGATGGTCATACAAAAGATAACAATGACCACATATTGAACAATGTTTAGAACGAGCTGGTTTAATGATATGGCATGTTGAACACACCTTTTTGTTGAAAAATATTAACTGGTTGGGAACATAGGGATAATTATTTGGAACATAATTGGAAGTTATCTTCCCAGGATCTGAAAATACTGCCAATATAGTAGATAAATATATCAAAGCAATTGTGAAGGATATGTAAGATATGTCAAATTTGGACAAACGGTGTGGCAATAGTCGAATCGTTTTGGTTAAAAATTGATGAATGCAAAATGTAACAAGACCACAATATCCAATTGGCACTACCCAATTGATATAATGTAGTAATTTCCCATTTGTTTTTGAATCTAGCCAATTATAACTACGTTCAATCCGATGGGAACAAGCAAATAGTAAATTTCGAAGTTTATGAATTGGGGTATTTCTAAAGCTTGGTAATGCTCCAAATATAAATATAGCTGCTAATGTCGAGCATACCACTACCACTCCAACTAGAAACTTAAAAGACATTTATTTTCTAAAGTGGTGTACTATTGCTTGTGTTTGGTAAATTACAATGGAAATGAAATGTATAGTAGTAGCAGTGGCGTAGTACGCATTGCATACCATGAAAATTTCTTACTCCTCCAAGCAACCTAGAAACAGCAATAGATTTTAAATTTAACAAAGCAAAAAAAAAAGTTTAATTAACCGAAAAATCAGAATGGAAATACACGGACAGCAAAACACAGCAGAAAGCGGCAGAACAAAAAAAAATTAGCTCGTACCTTAAACACAAATCGTATTCAAATCATATCATATCAAAGATTCATACACAAAATTTTTATATTCGCCTCATTTGTTGTCATAATCCAAATTATTGATCAAAGATGACGACATATGTGTCAATGATTGATAAAGAGATCAATTACTTTGAAGAGGTGTTGGACTCTGTTCCTTTCAACTCCGATTGTTCAAAGTTATTTTTGCGAGTCTATGAGTTATCTTACGATAAATTCATTCAATTGAACAACCAAGCGAATAAGTTTCCAATTGAAGGTAGTAAATTACTTAAATTAGGTATATCCTTGGGAAATCTAATTCGAACATATGAAACAGAACAAGCAGCCTTTGAACATCAAGTACAACAACAACAACATTTTATGCAGAATTTGAAACGTACGAATGTTTCACGACCGAAAAGTCGAATTGCTCCTCCAGAATTAGGAGCAGCTATTCATAGTATCAATAAGGATGATACTAATTCTTATTCATCAACCGATGGTCTGTCTAATGGAATGATGCATTCCTTTCAAGTCAGGTTCTTGAAGAATTTAGCAAGTATTTTAAAGAGTTTTGATATCACATATACAGATCCTGCTATTGCACCAACTCTGTCTCGTCAGTCCAATGGCAGTTTAAATAGAAAGAGTGCAGTTTCTATGAACTCTTTACCCAGAACTCCACCACGTCCACCCTCTACATCCCAAACATCTCAAACAAGTGGAACATCTACCGTAAACTATTCTCCGATCAAATTGACTCTGGGTCAACTATTAATTGAGAAGTTAGAGATTAATATCAATTTGGATAGCCTTTTCACATACAAAATTGTATTCAAGATATTGTTAAAGATATTTGATATATTAAAAAAGAGTATAGTTACTACAGGAATTGAAAAACTATCGCTTGATGTGACACCTTCAATTTCGTCAATGTTGGCATCTACAGGAAATGCTGATCCAGCAGGCTGGGAGAGTTCGTCCATATTCTCGCTGAATTCTCTACATTCACAAGACTCGTTAATGACTGCTGAGGAATATTTAAAGATGTTGCATCAAGTAATTAAACAAGTAACTTACGGAATCATGGAGCCATTTATTTTGATGATATATCGTGAGATAGTTGAGCCCGAAATTCATACCAGTTTTGCCAATTTACTTGATAGCTTATAGATGTAAGGGTATATAAATAGACATATGTATATGATTCTGTTTGAATAATATATTTATTAACTTTATGATTTTAACTAATATTTTCTTATGGCCACCACCAATTAGCAAACTTTTTCCATATAATCTTACTAAACCTTCTACCTAAAAGCTTGCCTAGTAGTGGGAATATCACAAAACTAACCAATGCCTGTATTTGCTTCATACTTTCTTCCCATTGTTCCTGCGCCGTCAAGGAATATTCAGATGAAGCTATGGATGAAGATGTTGAGCAATATGAACCATATGGTTCCAATTCATTTTCGTCGTCTGTATATTCCCTATCTATCAATTCATTGAGTGTCTCGTAGTTTGACATTGTAAATGGTATTGATAATTCTAATCAATATGTTGACTGATTATGGTTCGATATTCTTGTACCAAGTTTTGCGTTGGTGGTGTGGGTCAGTCAAACCGCAAATCGATCGCGATAAAACAAAAAAGTATTCCCTTAGCATTATTTTCTTTGCCCCATACAAAACTAACAACCAAAATGTAACGTGAAGGAACCAAAAAAAAAATTTCACTAATTCTCTGCCTACGGTGCGAAGAGGGAGGCATTTGAATCTCATCGGATAGATCAATTTGCAACAAGACCCGGTCTACGAAATTGAATGCTAAGAATCCTTTGGAAGAGAATAATGGGAAGTACAATTAACGTTAATGACTTCAATATAGTCAAGGAAGGGAAGGCGGAAATTCTCGCTCCTAAGGAAGATAAAGTCTTCTATAATCATATTCAACAATTTAACCGTGATTTATCGGTCATGGCTATCAATGCATATGCCAAAACTCGTGAAGAACAACATGCACGTAAAGAACAAAAAGCTTTACAAAATCAAAAATCTTCTGAAGAAAACAAAGACAATTCTGATGAAACTGAAAGTACTGTATCGAAAAAGAGAAAATTAGGTGGAATTTCAATCTTGGAAGCACTTAGTGCAACAGGATTGCGTGCGATTAGATATGGGCATGAAATACCTCATGCTTCTAAAATTGTCGCAAATGATTTATTGCCTGAAGCTGTTAAGTCGATAACTAGAAATATTGAATATAATAATTTAAGTGATAAGGTTAGTGCAAATCATGGAGATGCTATCAAATTTATGGCATCTACAAATGATAAGTTCCATGTTGTCGATTTGGACCCATATGGAACTGCAACTCCGTTCTTAGATAGTGCTATACAATGCTTGGCAGAAGATGGGTTATTATTAGTTACTTGTACTGATGCTGGTGTACTTGCTGGCTCAGGATATCCTGAGAAATGTTTTGCCTTATATGGAGGAAACAATTTCGGTAGTTCCTATGTTAACGCAGAAACTAATCACGAAGCGGGGATTAGATTAATGTTAAACATGATTGCAAACACCGCAGCCAAATACAAGAAATCAATTGAACCTTTGTTATCATTATCCATTGATTATTACTTCAGATTGTTCATCAAGGTGAAGACTAGTCCAATAAAGGTTAAACATCACGCTCGCGAGACTATGTTAACATACGGATGTAACGGTTGTGGTAATAAAATTCTTCAACCGTTAGGACAACATAAAGACTCTAAGTTCCAATATCCTAAATTAACTCAAGGAATTGGTTCATCATGTAACTTTTGTGGATCTTCATTCAATATAGCTGGCCCAATGTATGCCTCAAGTATTCATAATCATGAATTTATTGATAAGCTATTAACGATTAACTCTGAAGTCGATAAGACAGTTTATGGGACTTCTGAACGTATAAAAGGGATGTTAACATTAGCCAAAAGTGAATTAGACTTCCCTTTCTACTTCAACTTAAGTCATTTAACTTCGATTTTTAAATCACAACCAATTTCCATTGATGAATTCGCAAAAGCAATAGGATCATTAGGATATAAAATTAGTCTTACTCATACTAAGAAAAATTGTGTCAAGACTGATGCTCCATGGGAGGTTGTTCTCAAGCTTTATCGAGAATGGGCTATTGTAAATAATAAGAAATATATTGAAGAAATGAAAGCAAAAGATCAAGTCAGTGACAAGATAAAGGAAAAACTTGAACAATTAGAAAAGGACATTGCATGCAATCCAAGCATCTCCCCAGATTCAGTTGGAGGTAAAATTATGAATAAATTGAAGGATTCAGAACAGTTAAATATCGATTTCAATACTGAAAACGATCAGAGTAAAACAATTGCCAAGTTGAGAAAAGTAAAAATGGTCAGATTTCAAGATAATCCAAAGAATTGGGGTCCAAAGGCAAGACCTTCTTCTAAATAGAATTGTGTGTGTATGAGCCATTAAATAAAACTAAGGACAAAACATCCTGATAATTTGATAGCTTACTTGTTTAACCAGCGGATCGTGTGCAGACATGTAAAGGGCTTTTGTAGATGATGGGTCTTGTGAGTATTGGTAGGCTCCTACCAAACCCGCAAACTAAGGTATCTCTTAAAAAAATAAACCATTTTTGCAACCAAAACGTGTTCCCGGATTGCCCAAGAAATTGTCCAATTAGTAATTGGTGATACTTAACTTGTATACAGTTCGGATGTTAGCTACTTCACATGTAGCGTCACTTCACACCAAAGACCACACACCACCACTTCTCTCCTTAGGAAGAAACTCAACTGACTTGTGAAATGTGGTACAAAATTTCATGTGGAACAATGGATCGGTCCGCCTTTGATTCCTGCATGTAATATTCCGCTCTAGCAATAATAAACTCAAATATTTTTTTTTACTGTGCCTCATTTATTTTTTTGTGCATTCACAATTTTAAAAATTCCACGTGCACGACATTTTTTATGCTTTTCAGCGGTGAAAAAATCACTAAGTTTTAGCAATTATTTGGTTAAGAAAAATTTACGGTATGAACAAAATGTTGCCTGGAAATTTACAAGCAGGAAAATTAACAGTGTACGAAAAATAGGGGTCCCACGTTCTTAAGAGATCATTCTCTCAATTAGAAATTGGATTGATCTAAACTCAGGATAAGTGGAAATACTCTGTGTTGTTGCGATGTTGCCGTGATGAGCAAGAAATGTGTGTTTTTCAGCGAACAATGCCTTCCAAAAATGGCTGGTTCATTCTTGCGTTCTTCCCTGCTGCGAAATAAAATCAAAGAAAAACAAGTTCAGAAAACGTATTACAACATTCTTCGTTATTAGTACCGTTACATGTATTATTAAAATTAATTAAATTAAAAGATCTCTAAGCTAATATATATATAAACAACTGACCCTAGATGAAATGAAAGTGAAAAAGTACACATTAAAAAACCAAACAATTTCTCTTCACAGAAGGGAAAGAATTGTCTTCAGTGGTTTCCAGTACCCTCTTCCCTTCTATTTCCTTTGAAATACCCAAATTATCTATTAAAAAACACAAATGTTTAAGTCAAGCAATGTTCACATCAAACTTAGAATAATAAAGCAACAGCACCGGCAGCGATAGCACCAACGGCACCAGCGGCACCTAATTGAGCAGCACCACCCTTGGAGGTAGTGGTGGCGTTGGTAGCATTGGAAGCGTTAGAAGCGTTAGCAGCAGAAGCGGCAACGACAGCGGTTAAAGCAACGACGACGGACTTGAATTGCATTTTTGATAATATGGATCTAACTGATGAAGAAAAGAAGAAGAAAGTAAAACTAAAACTTCTAATTGAGAGAATTTCTGAAGTTATTTATACAATTGAATTTTTTGGTCTTTAATGTCTGACTAATCTTATTTTTTTTTCATTGAATCATTAAAAAGAAAAAAATAATATTTTATCCTTGTGTGCATTAAAAAATATTAACATTTCTTTTTAGACATGAATTGTTCGTTGAAACAAATGGCTTAAAAAAATATTAAATTTTTTCCATTTGTGTGGCTAATATTCCGAAAAGGGAACATTATCAGTACAGTAAATTTTAATTTGTATTGCTAAATTACACAAACACGAAATTCAGATTAAATAAAAAAACTTTTCCATAAATTTCGACCAGATTCGATTGCATGGTACACATTCAACTGAATTATTTGTTTCTAAAAAAAGAACTTCCCAACCCCTCTATCCCCCAAATACGACATTTGTCAAAAAAAATTGCATGGGAAATTAATTACACACGTAAAACTAATTAATTGTTATCTGCTTTTAGGTCATTAATTGCAATACGATATCTGTTTACCATCCAAACCAACAACTATGTTGAATCATTTGAAAACAAACTGTGGTTTATGTAAAGACAATCAACCAAAAAGTGAAACGAGTTCCTCGCCCTTTGTTGTTCCTTTTAGACGAATCACTTACTCACGTGCCCTGATCATGTCTTACAAAACCGAAAAGTTCGTGTCTACCACAATGTAATACACACTTCTACCACATACGCAGTTCACACTCTAAGCTTCGTTATTTGTCCTCGTCTAGCCTCTCTTGATAAGTTCGTAAATTAAGGTGTGGATAATTAATTCGGTCGCGTACCGAAGTGTGTAATTACTTTACATTGCTGGAATCGCTACCTAAACATGCATTGTAGATCTGGAATATTTAATCACGAGTTTGTGCTTTGTCACTTGGTCTAATAATCCTGTAGGGGAAATGTTATTCGTCTTCTAGAGTTATAATTCGCTGGGGCGCTAGACGATTTGCCTTTTGGCGGCGCAAGCTTAGCAGTTAAACTCGTCACATAATCTGAATGTAAAGTGAACTCCCTACCACTCAAGGTTTGTAGCGCATGAGATCTGATTACGGTCCGCAACCATTCCTATTTCTCTCAATTGTTGAGTATACAAACTAGAGTTCAATCTATGTTGAGGGTTTTGCATCCAATCGTAAGATTGTTGCGTTTTTAGCTTTTGGCAACCAAACTTAACAAATTACTTGTGCCTATGTTGTATTCGTTAAACGAAAAAAATAAATGCAAGTCCGCCTGAGCTAGTACAGTCTCAGCGTAAAAAATAACAATCTATTATTCATTTGAACATTGAACAATCGTAATAATAGGAGAAATTGGGATATTTTAATCCGATGAATAGAATATTGGTCTATAAATGTCGTTTTCAGATATCTTCTGTCTGACTATACTAATCAAGAGGAAGGAATTCTAAACCAGCAAATTTCATGATGACGACATTTCAGGTTCAAACATATGCCATCTACGCAATGCTTTCTCAATACTTGCCTGTATTACTTTTTCTAATGAAGTTTCATGTATAATTGATGAAATGACATAAATGATGTAAGGATACATTTGTCTCTCGACCTTCAATCCCCCCTCATTTTTTGCCTTGTTGCTTTTGATTGGCTATTTCGCGGAGTAATAATATTGAATTTCTTTTAGATGTCAAATCGCAAGGCATTTTTGCTCTCAAAAATTGCAGCCATTTTCCCATCTTCCTTATCGTCCATAATAGTGGCAGTTCTTTTTGCAGCTTTCTTTAATACGATGGATGCTCCGCAATTATTCACGATCACGTCATAGAATCCGTTTGCTACTAGGGCTCTCATAGTGCGGTATCCTGTGGTTATAGTTTTTTGAGTAGAAATTGGCATAAAATCCTTCAAAACCTTTGCTTTTTAGCTTTGAAGTCTGACTTTCTTATTTATATAAGAAATTCAAAACTATTGCCTCGTACAACCTAACATCTGAACACCACTAAGTAGTATCTTTAGAATGGAGAGTAGCAACTGTATTACATCTTTATTAGAGCTTTTGTCATACTATGAATGTTTGGGCCATGTTGGAGCTTAAGTATTTTTAGATTTAGTATGTAAGTTTGGATGTTTCAAATGAAAATTATTAGTTTGTCACGTTCTCGGAATCAGCGACAAACTTCTCCCAATACAAGAGTGTTGAATAAGTAAAGTATCAGAGAGATTAACCAGAAGTCATAAGAATGATATGAACTCCGCAGTTGCCAAGAAACTAGGCACCTGCAAAGTCAATACCCTAAACCAAATCGCTCTTTTGTGTGGTACCCCAATAATATCTACAACAAAAGCTAATCGAATAGATAATATCATTGCTGGGTACAAGTTTTATGAAAAACATATCACAAAGAACTCAGACAGATCTTCACTTGCGATAGATGTAGGAATCAAGAATTTCTCCTATTGTAAATCAATTGGTTCATCTTTTCCCTTGACGATAACCAAATGGGATAAGGTTAATTTAAACGAACGATATGGAACAACATATATCCCGTTGCTCGAACCGAACTCCCTTCTTGATGAGAAAAGGTATTTGAGTCACATAGGCAATAGGCTAATAGAAGATATATTAGCACCATGGGATGACATTGTTGTGATGGAAACTCAACGAACTCGATCGAATGAAAACAGTTCAACGTTGCCAAATGTTCTACTAAATTATAACCTCGAGAATATAATTATCAATCAAAGATATCCAGGTTGGATTATGCCCATGACTTCTTCAAAAATGATGGGATTCTGGTTTAATAGATTTATAGATCCGAAATCTAAGTCTCTCATGAAAAAGAGCAATAAGATAGTACGCAGGGAATTGGTTCTATTGTGGATAGATAATCTATATCTATTGCCAGGGTTCGATTCCACAAAGATTGGTAAAAGGAAGGAGTTATTGAAATATCTTAACATTGATGAAAAGGAGAAGATTGATGATTTGATAGACAGCTTATTATATAACGTAACAATTAACTGTCATATGATTCACATGGACGACTTCCATAGCTGGATGCATAATGATAAAGGCGATTTGGAAGAATTTGTTGAAACGAAGAATCAATTTCATATTGACTTGATTAATGTTGTGTTAGACAAATATAAGCTAGAATTGAAGAAGTGAATCATCTGTTCCCATAAACCATTTATTCCTCGGATATTCTTGTTTTTTTTTTGCTGCAAAATTCGGTATCCAACTAACCTTTTTAATTCAAGAATCTAACTAAAGGTTCCGTAAATATGTGTTGCAGACTATATAACCCTGGGGTAATAGTATGTATGGGTAGATAGACATAAATATGTAGAGAGATGGCTCCAAAGATGTTGAACTAAGTACTGCGATACAAAGAAATTTCCCAAGATTTACAACCCTTGATAGTAGATTTAAATCTCTTATGTGAAACCAAATACTAGGTGTATTTTGTTACATTGCGAAAAAGAATTTTGAATAATATGTATGAGATCTACGAAATAAGCTAACGCATGCTTTAATTCTTAGTTTATGAACCAATTTAGAAATAGAGTGAACACGCGCTGGTCGCAACAATACCATTGCTTGATTGATTATAAAGTCTGTCCTGGACCATATTTGGCACCTAATCTGAATCAAGTTCTAGAATTAAAGCTAATTTAGATGAGATGGCATTAATTTGAATCCAGTTCTCATTAGTGGCGGTTAGAAGCTTTCATGTCAGTCTGCAATCTAATCCAGATGAGTTCTTGGTGGTTGCAAACCGTTTTGGTAGCGCAAGAAATTTAAGATTTTACCGAGGAAAAAAATTTGAGAAAATGAGCCGGCTTTACCATGCAAGATACACAATTTCCAGAAACTTGAGTAAGTATTTAAATGATTGAACTTCCCTGGTCATTGAAGTTACAATTTATAACATTTTCTCTTCGTCCTACGTTGTATTTACTAGTTTATTTTTATTACCTTACTTGCTTTTTCAAGATGTCTATACTAGCTACAGAAAGGTATATTACAATTTCAAATTCTTTGCCTTGGCAAGAACCGTTTCTAGTATAAAATAAGAAAATTAGTATGGGAAAATCTTTGCCCCTCTTGTCATGCCCTTTTCGTTTTAGACACTGATGGGGGAAAGGAATAGTAAGAAGGTGAATTCCAAAAATGGGCTGAATGTGAATACTTCACTCAAGTGGAGAAAAGTTTCAAGTCAAAGTGGAGAAAGATAGGATGAAAGGACATATCTATGAACGACTTGGTACCGAGGAAATATATATTGTTTGAAGAGATTTCCTTGTTGGGGGCCAATATTTTTTTGACACCTTACTAGTGGGGTAAATACTAAAATTCTTTTTGGTACAATACGGAACTCCACATACCAAATTGAGCAACTAAGGTATTGTTCTTCATTTTAGCGGATAAGACTTATGCCCCACTCACACAACTGATTGTACATGAATCAGGAAGTATGAATTTAAGAGGCGTACTCAAAGGCCCTAATTCTTTCTACCAAAGTAGAAATATTTTTCATTCCATTACACAATTTTTCATTTTGGAAATTACCCCACGAATGAAATCCAAGAAAAGAACAATGAAATTTTATAATAGTCACTCTACAAAAAAGTAGCACAATTAAGTGAGTAGAAGCAATAGGCGTAGAATAGTTCCTGTGTGTGGTTGGTTAAATCGTAAGGGTAGTACTAAACCTGATACGCTATCATTCTAGATGTAGGAACCCTTTTCAAAGTAGGATGATCTTTTGCATGCTCAATACTCTCGATATTGTACGAAATCAATAATCTTTATTCTGTGGGGGGTTAATTATTGTTTGCATTTCTGACCCCCTTTGATTGAGAATTTAGCATTGTCCGGAGTCCACAGAACTATTCCGTATTTTTTATCCTTGACAGAACCAAATAACAATAAGGCGTAACAACTAACAATAAAGTTTACATGACGCAAAACACACAAAAGATTATACTTGAATCTCAGTTGACTCAAGTCCGATCTAATTTCTCCTCTTCAAATTAGTCGAAGCTTAAGCCTTGTAAAGAGCGTTCCTCAGAAAACTAGTGAAAAAAATAGGAACGAAGTATATCTTGAGCCAATTGCCCTATTTTTCATAGCTTTTAAACCTATGCACAAACACTGGTGATCGTGATCCACCCTTAGCCAAAGTTGCTCCATTCCTGTTAAAACGAAAACTCAAGAACCGTACTAGTGAAATCTCATTTAAGAGTTTGTTCATTCTTTCCTCGGCGTGATGAAAAACGTTCGGAAAACTCCAATGACATTCCGAAAAATAATTCAATTGTCTTGGCTGCAAAAAAATATCAAAATAATACTTGCTTTGTGGGTGAGTTTCTTTTACTTCAAACATTGGGGATATGAATCAAATGTATACGATAAAACTTCATACGTAATAGAAGGCTCAAATAAATGGGGGGAAATTGTTATCAATAGAATTACTTCTTTATCATCAGGATATGTGAAATATAAATACAACAACGAATAATCATGAAAACGTAAAAGCAAAATAAGAACATATCATACACAAATATAAAAACCACAGTGTAATGTACTATCCAGAATCAATTAACTCATCTGATATAAAAGATGATACTTCTGCTGAAGTTGCCAGAGTCCAAACAACAGGACTAGGAGACGAGTATGTTATTCTTGGAAACAACAAATTTTACAGGCACGAGTTAATGGGTGCACTTGCCCCAACCTTGAACTTAGGTCATCCTTCTCCTAAAGCTAGTAGAATGGGTAACCCCACTCCAATTGGTTTGGCTGGGTTTGCATTTACGTGTTTGATTATGAGTTTGTATGGTCTTCACGTTGGTAATATTTCTGTTCCAAACATAATTGTTGGACAGGTCATTTTCTTTGGTGGAATTGGACAGTTTGTTTGTGGTGTCGGTGAAATAATTGTTGGAAATACGTTTGGTGCAGTTGCTATGATTTCGTTTTCAGGATTTTGGTTTAGTTACGCTGCTATTCAAATTCCTTCATTTGGGATCGCAGAAGCATATATTAAAGAAGCTCCAGAACAACTTCCTAAAGCAATTGGATTCTTGTTATTGGGATACGCAATTTTAGGATTAATGTTGACTTCTTTGCTATTCAAAGCTGTTTGGTCTGTCTTAATTTTATTTATTGCAATTACGCTGACTTTCGCATTACAAGCTTTTGGTGAAATGTTTGAAAATAATACTGTTTTACTCGTTGGTAATATTGCTGGTGTTATCACAGGAGTCGCAGGTATTTATAATTTGATAGCTGAAACTGCAACTAAGCAGAATTCATATTTCACTTTAAGCGTTTTTCCAATTGGTGGAGGGGACCATGGTCACTAATCCTGCTGGCAGGAAATTTTGACACAATTTTTCAAGTAGAGCTTGATTTGATTGATTTTTTTTAATGGCAAGTTAGGATAATATTAATGGTATTACTCTTTTACATTTTGGGGACCGGGAACACCTTACGATTTATGTTTTTTTATATTTAATGTTTATAAACCATTTACTACTTAATGCAGATTAACCTTTTTTTAATGTCTTGGACTGCGTAGTCTGTTGTATGCAAGAGATCAGGTCATTGATAACACAACTTTATTGCTTTTTTTACATTCTAACCAACTTTAATGAGAGGATTATCGATTCGAGGTGATTTGTATTGTCTTCTGTATCCTAGCTAAATTCAACAAGAGGATTCTGGATTCTTGATGTGAACAGATTTGGACTATTTTCTAGGAAGCGAAATCGCAAGCGAATTGATCTAATTGTTCATTTCCTGATTATAAGGGTAAGCTTTTTTTATGCAAGAATCTTCTAGAAGACACTACTTCATGCAACTGAGCCACTTCTCCAAATCCAAACTTTGCAAAGTAAATCTCTTATCTCGGAGAATATCGGATATCTGCAACACTGTCCAAGAATGTATATCTTCCCGACTCAACGAGATTCTCCCCGCAAAGTCTTCATTTTCTGGTCGTGTGTGGCACCGAAATATGTGTATTGTGCAACAATTGATTTTTTTGTATGCAAGAAATCATATTTAACGGAACAATTTTTCGCAGCTGTTCATTTTCCATATTTTTCCGTATTTATCCATTATGGATACAGAGCTAGTTAAACTAGTGAAACTCAGTGGGGGGTCTTGCACTGCCAGCAAAAGCCTTGTTTTCCAACAATAATAGCTTAAGCCTTGCTGTCGTGTCTATAACTACATTGTTTTTAATTAGCAACCATGTAGGGGCGAAATACGACTGGGGAAGATTAGATCGAACTTGGGGTAATGGCAACTACAATAGAAATCGAGAGAAATTTGAATCATCCTGATTAATGAATCATACTCCTCCTTGGCGAGAATTTGGAATATAAATAGATATCCAGATTCTCGTCTTCGAAAGTGCATTCCCACATTCTCTCTCCAACATTCAATACGATACATAGCAATGTCTGACTCAAACTCAATCCAAACCTACGAAGACAAGTCTTCCCAATTTTCTTCAGATTATCCTGTTAGTAAGGTCCGTACAACTGGAACTGGGGATGAGTTTGTCATTATAGGAAACAAGAAGTATTACAGACATGAATTGATGGGTGCAATGGCTGGTGCTTTATATCCAGGTTTGCACCTAGCACCAGTTCATCAAGTTGGTAACCCTGCCCCAATTGGTTTGGCTGCTTTTGGTGTTAGTTCGCTCATCAATGGTTTGTATGGTGTCCATGCAGGTGGAGTCAAGACTCCAAATCTTATTGTGGGTTGTGCATTTTTCTTTGTTGGTATATGTCAAGTTCTTTCTGGTACTTGGGATTTGTATATTGGAAACACCTTTGGTGCTTGTGCCATGACTTCATTTGGTTGTTTCTGGTTAAGTTATGGTGCTATGATGACTCCTGGGTTTGGTGTGTTAGAAGCTTATATGGAGCAAGATCCAACACAATTGGAGAATGCCATTGGGTTCTACTTAATGGGTTGGGCAATTTTGGCATTCATTCTTACTCTCTTGACATTTAAGGCAAGTATTCCATTTATTGTGTTGTTTGCTAACATTTTCTTAACCTTCTTCTTACAAGCAATTGGAGCTATGGTCGGAAGTGCAACATGTACATTAGCTGGTTCTTATTTTGGGATTTTCACTGGTATTTCTGGTTTTTACCTTATGTACCTTGGTGCTGCCACTCCACAAAATTCTTACTTCCAATTACCACATCTTCCTGTTTCCCAGGACTACTATGCTGGTCATTAAAGATTTTCAATAGTCAAAACCATTGTCTACTATCATACTAAGGATCGTATGATGTTCTCGAAATTCAATTCTTCATATTCTATTTAATTTGTTATTATTATTATTATCAATTGGGGGACCGGTCCATTTTATGTTTTTTGCTTTATGCTTATATTTTTATTCTTTACAACCATTACTTTACTACAATACACAGATTAACACATTATTAATAAATGTAGACAGAATAAAACACGGATTCTTTGCCTTCGAATATGCACAAATACAAATGTAAGGATATTTAATTACTCCAATATACACAATAAATAAAACTTCTTCTTTTTTGGTTCTAAACAATTAAAATTGTTTAACCGCAATATATACACAAAACTCTCACTCAAATAATATTCTTGGTTTCCTTAGGGATCGTAATCTTTTGTTGTTGATGAGAAGGTGTCGGAGAGGGAGACGGCAATGCTGATGATTTTCCTTTGGTAATTCCATCTTCTTGTTCATCATCCGTTATATCAAAAATCATTTCTTCGTTATCATTATCTTCGTTTTTCAGTTTTTGGGATGGTTGTTCTCCCAACAAATGTGATTCCTTCTTGTTCTTACTAGACTGAGAAGCTTTTCCTTGTTCACCTTCAGCATTCTCTTGTTCGTCATCATCATTTCCCTCTTCCTCCTCTTCCTCGTCATCATCCTCATCGTCGTCATCGTCGTCATCATCGTCATCATTCTCTTCCTCGTCATTCTCTTCTTCCTCTTCTTCGTCATCATCATTCTCCTCATCCAAAGCTTGATCATCACCCTCCAGCTTCTTCTTCTCAGCCTTAATAGCAATAATCTTCCTTCTCAAAATATCCACAATCTCAGTCCACTCTCTCATCCCACCCATCCCAATATCACCACATACCAAGACTTTTTCCACCGGTTTCAACACTTCAATGCCAAAATCGGGACTAGTTATAATTGCCAATTGTTTAGCTGTCATTGGATGGGTATACATAAACGTATTCATAGCTGGGGCGACAATGATTGGTTTTTTGATATTTTGCGATGTTGAAGGACCCCATGATCTAATTATTGACGTAAGGAGATTGTCGCTTATTCCATTTGCGATTTTTGCCAATGTATTCGCTGAAAGTGGTGCCAATAACATTATATCTGCCCACTTACGTAATTCATTATGAAGAATTAATCGATCATAAGGATTTTTGGGTTTTTTGTTTGTATTTAAGTGTTGTGTCGATGCAGTAGTTGTTGTTGTGGTAGTTGCTTCATTATAATTAGCCCATTCATCTTCATCACGCCAAATCTTAACATCATTATGGATTTTGCACCCACGTAAGAAATGACTGGCACATTTTGTCACGACTAATTGAATGGAAATACGTGAAGGTGAGAAGATTTGGAATAATTTGTCGATAATTAATGGAATTTTAATAGTGGCAACTGATCCTGTACATGCTAATAAAATATGAAATTTCCCATCATCTTCTTTAGATAAGTATTGTTGGAATGGAACTGGAGGTCCAACTGGAGATGCAACAATAGTTTTGTTTGATTTCTTAATTGAACTTCTTCTTGATGAATTGGCACTTGAAGCATGATTGGTATTTATTTTTATTGGTTGTGTTTTTATTGGTTGTGTCATAGAAATGTTTGATGGATTGTGGTGAGGAGATGTAACAGCTACTGGAGGCACTTGTGTATTTGAAGTAGACACTGGTGGTGGAGGAGGACTAGGTGATATACGATTGATGTTAAGCGGGGTTCCATTATCAAAGGAATATCCCTTTTTAAGACCATTTTCTGGAGTGATTGGTGATGCTGCACTCTCTTTTGCTGTTGATGCAAACAGAGGACCGGTTTGTAAGGAATGAAGATGTGCAGGTTTGATGTGAGGTGGTACAGTTGCCGACTTTGTCATAAATGTTAGCATATCATTTGCAGATCCATTGCGACCTCTATTTATGGAAGAATTTCTTGATGGACGGCTAGAAGAAGGTTGTTGAAGTGTTTGTGACTGATTTGGGGGAACATTTTCTTGTGTTGCAATACTTGCAGATGAAGGCTGGGCAGATATAGTAAATCTTCTGGTTCTTTCTTCTAAATCATTAAAAGAAACAGTGGCATGTTTTAATGTGGTGGCTACTGGGGATGAAACGGATTGGATAGGTGTTATTGGTGATTGTTGTGACATACCACTTTTAGTTAAATTGGTTAAAATAGTGGGTGATTTGAGCTTGGTTGGTTGTTGAATGGTTGATCGTTGTGAGATTGAAGAAGGAGGTTGAATAGGAGACATGGAAGTTGGAAGTTGTGAAGTGGAAGATGTAGGACCTTGTTCTTTCGATAAAGTTGAGGATGTGGGCGCGGTACTGGCGGATATAGGGGAGTGGCTTTGTGGTTGTGGTTGTGGTTGATGGGTTGCGACAGTAGGGAACTCCTGGGAAGTTTGATCTTTAATACATTCTTGACTCATTTGATTTGAATATATGTAATAAATAAATCTATATTAGTAATTTAGGAAAACTTGGTAAATGAATGAATGAATAAAAGTTATGGTGACGGAAAAAGAATGAAATAGATCTCTCTTATTGAGAAGTGTGATTTGGTTGGATGTTCTTTCTATACTTATGGTAGTAGTAGTGCTGGTGGTAAAATAGTAATAATAACAATAGGCTACTAGCAAAAGTAAACTTGTAAGTGAATAAATTAGTAAATTGGGAACTAAATAGAAATGTTAACTAGGAGTGATTAACTTACGGTAACTTAACTAAGTAATAAGTAAAGATTATAGAAGTAAAGAAACTAAAAGCGTTCTTTTAAATTTTTTTTTTTTGGTTTTATGTGCTTTGCCAATTTATAAACTTTCTGCTTAATTACAAAGCAAACCAAAAGAATGATTCAATCCAGTTAATCACGGCATGATCTCTATGATAAAGATTATAATTACTCATTTATCCATTGGTAGTGTGGTAATAATCACGTTTAAATATAATTATTGCTTTGTAAATGAGTATAAACGTCGCAATCAGCAAACGGAAGTAATCCCGGGATGTTCTTCTTTCCTTGTATTTTATTTCCTCGGCTCATTGTTTTTTTTTTGACAGTGATTGATTTGAATCATCCAAAAAAGAAAACCTCTGCGTCGCACACTAAAGACATTCCGGACAAAGAAAACTTTTATGACAAGTAATGTCGCATAAACGACATTACAGTTGAAAAAAATTGTGCGACATCGTGAAACACCAGTGTTGTCTTTTTCAAACCAATTCTTCAGTTCCAGTGATGTAGACGCTGGACTGCAACGAAGAACGAATCCAACTAAACTACTACTTTTATTTATAGATACACACATTGAACATATATCTCAAATATGAATCTTCGTCAACAATTAACTCAATTCTTATCACTTGCATATGTTTTCACATCTGCATTTATGGTATGGAAAACTTTATCAGTAATAACTAATTCACATTCTCCAATTGTTGTTGTCCTTTCAGGTTCAATGGAACCTGCTTTCCAAAGAGGAGATATTTTATTCCTTTGGAATAGAGATATCCAAGCTAAAGTGGGTGATATTGTTGTTTATGAAGTGCAGGGCAAAGATATTCCAATTGTCCATCGTGTATTAAGAGAACATCATAATAAAGAAAAGCAATTCCTTTTAACTAAAGGTGATAATAATGCAGTCGATGATTTATCTTTATATGCTAATAAGAAAAGATATTTAGAAAAACAAAATGATATAGTGGGAACTGTTAAAGGTTATCTTCCATTACTTGGATATGTTACTATTTTAATTAATGAAAATGAATATTTCAAATATGGGTTATTGGGATTACTAGGTTTATCAGCTTTATTCTCGAATGAACAGAATGCATAGGTCTAGAGAATTAATACGTAAATAGATGGGTAGCACTAAATATTGAAAATAAGAATCATAATAATTCGTCACGGTAATTTCAAATAACAATAGCTCAAGTCAATCTGGATCATTTGACTTTCTTATTATCCACGATCGTGTCTCATGTCTTGATCAAGTCACATCTTAGTTGTCCAGACTGATTGATTGTGGAAACAATGCAATTTCAACGATTTTATGACGCAGAAATGTGGTTAAGGAGAAAAAAATCGTCTATTGTTTTTCCGGTCGGATTTATGACCTCATTCAACTAAAGTACCTAAAGTAAAGTAAGATCATGCAAAAATTATTTCTTAATAGATGGATCTTATCTTTCTCTCCCTCTCTCTGACAAATATCTTTTGGGTATAAGTACACCGCTAATTTTGTATTCCTCCCCATCCCCTTGATATTCCTTAGTTGTCTACTAGTTCTCTCAAATGCGTATAGATACCCATACTTAAAAAAACACCCTTCCACAATGTTTGACATATCATTGTTAAAGAAATGTCCTGATGACATTTTATATCAGATCCTTGATCAAAACTTTTTGGGAGTGTCCGATATATACAATTTTCTATTCAATCAATCAACTCATTATGTAGCACAACGAGTTTTAAACAAAAGAAGTTTGATTCATCTAACTATTGGTTCTAGAAAGAATTATGAAAGTGTCATTACTTCAAGTCATGACTATGAAATTACTAAAGGCCCTTATTTTTGGCATATTTATTATAATTATACCAATAAGGATTCATTCTTATCCTGGTATGATAGACATAAACATATCAACAATTATGTTATTCAAATCTTTTTAGATCAATTTCAATTTGAATCCTTGGAATTTTTACAAATCTTGAAATATAAGAGGATTAAGATTTATTTGAATTATGAACAAGATTTTAATCATACAGTTAGGAAGTTTACTCATATAATTTGGCCAATGGTTAGTGAAATATTTGATTTTAATCATAATTCAATCAATTTGATTTTAGAGTATGAAAGTTCAATCGATCAAAATTTAGTAATTGATATTACCAATATTCATGAATTTGAGTTTAGACATTACACTCCAACTTATAGAGAAGTTGAATTTAAGATTAATGAACAATTAAGTAAATTAATTGTAAATAATATTAGTATGTTACCATTGACTTTACGTTTAACTCCAGTTCCTTTGCTTACTTTAAGAAATTTCTTCATGAAGGGACCAATTGCAAATTTGGTGTACTTAGGTAATATTTTGCAGCAATGTACAAACTTACAATATTTGACTATATCAAAAGCATATATGAGAAATTTCCAAGGTTTCATCAAAATTGTCTCTCCTCAAGGATTACCAAGGTTAAAATCATTAGATTTGAGTTATAATGACTTTGGTACAATTGAATCTATTGATTTATCACAATTATTTCCCAATTTAATTTCATTTATATTGAAATTTGAAGGACTCAAATCCAGAAAGTTTTCATTTTCACATATTAGTTTCCCTTCAAGTTTGAAATCTTTAATGTTACAAGATAAAGGAATTGCAACATTTAGAGATATTCGAGGTTTACATTGTTTGAAATGTCTTGATTTATCTTATAATTATCCATTAAATTTCCAAATACCATCACTGGTTGAACATATTCAACTTTTGAATTTATCATACAATCGAACAATTCTCTCTTCAATTTATAGAATTAATCGACTTGATATATCGAGTTTCATATTTTTTAAAGTAACTGAATTACATTTACAAGGATGCAATATATGCAATGAAGATTTAGAAGAATTAGAATTAGAATATGAAAATAGACCAATTGAAAAATCTCAAGTGACATTTTTGGATTTATCAAATAATAAATTATCAAATTTAAGAATGTTTAGTGGGAAATTGTTTATGAATATGCCATTGGAATATCTTGATCTTTCATTTAATGCATTTGAATATATAAATGAATATAATTTCCCGGTTTTAAAACAGAATTATCCACTATTGAATAAGGTAAATTTAACTGGTAATTCAAGATTACGAAGGATTAACCATATTGAACACTATCCAGTTTTAGAAACATCATTTACGCAATATGATAGAAAGAGTCCTACAAATTAATTGGATTAATTAATAAATTAAGTGAATGGATTTTATACAACTACTTTTACATACGTATAAATTAAATATTCAAACGAATTCTTATGAATCTTTGAAATGAAAAAAAAAACCAAATCTCTAATAATCATCATCGTCATCATCATCACATTGGAGGTATATATGAACTTCCAAATCCCAATCTCTTTTCATCATTAGTATGATGAGTTTGTGGGGTTGTTACAATCTCACTCAATAAAACTGGACTAAACTCCACAATAATTTTTCTTAAATTGGTTCTTCTAATCGGTTTTGATAAAAATCCACTCATACCACTATTCAAACATTCTCGAACATTACTCTCATCAGCAAATGCAGTAAGGGCAATAATTGGGTTTTCATAATGTAAATTATTTCTAATCATCTTAGTAGCCAATAATCCATCTACCTTTGGCATTTGAACATCCATAAATATTAAATCATACATATCCAACTTTTCAATTGAATCCTTCACCAATTCAACCGCTTCGGCTCCATTACATGCCATCGTTATATTAGTAAACCCTTCCAATTTCAACATACGACGAATAACTTCCTGATTCACTAAATTATCTTCAGCAACCAAGATCTTCAAATGAGATATTTCATCAAGTAGATTATGATCCATTCCTGATCCACGATCACTTCCGGAATTAGCTGTACCAGTAGATCCACGAGCATATAATTGTGGTTTTTGATTAAATCCTGCCTTATCAGCACTATCAAATTTAGGTTTATCAATCTTTCTACCAGGGGAAAGTGGACTTGGAGAAGTCGTTCCTGAAGTACCTGATTCCGTACTCTTTGCTCTTTCTGAACCAGTTATATCTTCTTCTTCTTCTTCTTCCGCTACTTCTTGTGGTGGTTCTTCACTTATAGGAGTGTGTAAATCTACTGGATTATCATCAAACGCCACTTTTCTATTCATCTTGGAATTTGGATTAAATTCATCTTCACAGAAAAACGTCATCTCTTCTTGAGGAACCATTATTTCACCAGTTTGAGGTAATGGAATAGTTAATGTAAATGTTGAACCCCGTCCAATTGTAGATTTCAAAGTTAAAGTCCCATTCATCATTGTTGCCAATTGACGGCAAATCGATAATCCTAATCCTGTACCTCCATAACTTCTAGATAAAGTTTGATCACCTTGTACAAATGGTTCAAAAACTTTTTCTTGTAAAGCCGGTTCAATACCAGGCCCTGTATCCGTAACTTCAATTTGGATTACCCATGATTTTGGTTCATACATGGTTCTTACATGGTATGATTTATCATCTTTAACGATTTCTGGATTTTCTAAATCATCGCCAACAGATTTTTGTTGAAATAATGCATAGGCTTGTGGTTGTGGTAAGATATTGAGAGGATCTTCAGCACTCACGACTGGAGAAGGAGCTGACTCTTGACGTAGTATTGGTTCAAAGGAATTTTGCACTGAGTTTGTAGTTGATTCTTTTTCTGTCTCTATTAGATGAGGTTTATCAGGAGAAGATGGACATGTATTTGAATCATCAGAATGATCTTCCTCATGAGATCCTGGTGATAAACTATCACAATCAATCTTTTCATTTTCGATAACTGTATCAGATGATCCACCTTTGCTTGATAGGTTCTTTTCAGAAACGGATATTGGTGGAGTTAATGTTGTAATTGGAGGTATTGTCTTTCTCCTAAATTGATGTTCAAAGACATTATTCTCATATTCAGCTGTAGATAGCGTTACTAAACTTACCATATCATCGTTGTCTTGGGCTAACAAGTCAGGGCGATCTTCATCGAACGAAGACATTTTATCTCTTGATTTTCGGAAATAACTCTTTCTTCTTGGCAGTATAGCTTCTTCCGTTGCATCTACGTTTGAATTGGAAATTTGTTTATTGAGTGTTGCTGGTGGTGGGGGGACATCTCCTCGGTGTAAAATATGGACTTGTTGATAATTATCCGATTTTGATTTTTCTTCATCATATACTCCTAGTAACTTAAAGGTAACATTAACTGAACCATCAACTGGAGTGAATTTCAAAGAATTTGACACTAAATTCATCACAATCTGAATAATTCTATTTGAATCTCCAAAAAGTATTAATTTCCGGAATATATTTGGTTTGATTGAAATTTCAAAATTAACTCTCTGATCTTGTGCTAATTTATTAAAAATTGATTTCACTTGATAAACAATTTCAAGAATTTGGAAATTTGACTTTTCTAATTTCGATCTATTTAAAGTATTTTTTGAATATGTTAATAATTCAGTCAAGATATGTAATAATAACTCCCCTGATCTATGAATTAATTTCAATGAATCTTGAATCCTTGTATGATCTTCTTCATCCAAAGCAATAGAAGTCATTCCCAAAATACCATTCAATGGTGTTCTTAATTCATGTGAAATATTGGCGATGAAAACAGTCTTGGCTTCATTTGCTGCTTCAGCCTCTATTTTAGAAGCTTCTAATTCTTTAGTTCTTAACTTAACACGATCTTCTAAATGAGTATATTGTTTATCTAATTCTTCAGTCATAATATTGAATGCTTCAGATAATTCTGTTAATTCATCTTTGAAAAACTTTTTCGATCTCGGTATCCTTTCTGGTAATCTTATTCCTGTTGAATATACTGATCCAGAAATTGAATTTATACTCCCTGTTCGATTACTTGGCAGGTGGTCACCAATCGAGGTCATTTGTGCGGTTGAAACATCAGAATTGCTGAGATTCCCATTATTGTAATGATTATGCTGTGTTTTCTGTTTCTTATATCTTGTAATTGCTTCAGTAGCTTCTTTTAATTTGGTAATCGGTCGTATAAACCATACTGCTAATGGAAATGTTAAAAGACACATAAATATCCCAATACCAATTACAACACCAATGATTATTCTTTTTAACTTATTAATTGGAGCCATGAATACTGATCTAGCTTGAACAATGACTATAACCCACAGTGTGTCCGGATCAATTTCAAATTTAGTAAATCCAATTGCTACTCTTTCGCCAGAATATGAAACCACGTTCGTTGCAGACCCTGCATTATTCAAAAGTGCGGTTTTTATTGAACTTGATGAGTTAATGTTATAGATCTTTCCTGGTTCCAATAAACTATTGTTTACTGGGAAGACAGCTTCAAATCCTATTGGTTCCCTAGTTGGCTCGGGTTCACCATTTCCAGTAGAAATAGTTGTTGAACTATTTTCCTCTGACAGATTTGCAAATATTGGTTTGACTGCTATTGCCAGATAATCGTCTCCTCCGACAGGCAGCGCTTGTAAAGAATCTTGAATATTTTTGGCTGACGCTATAACTGTTAAATATCCCGATACGAATGGTTTGTTAAGAATGATTGATGCATTTGACCATACCGGAAATGTTATTCCCATGAAGTATGGCCCTTCCATTGTACCATTATTAACTGGACCTGTGAAAAAGAATCTTGTGTCTGTTGGATTCAATAATGTTTGTGGCAAAGTTTCGTTGGCTTGTAATGGAAATAATTGGTCCATGGTTTCTGTTGCCACTATAGTTGCATTATTATATGAAGCAGCGACAACATCCAAATCTAAGTTATACAATCTTGCAGCACCAAAGTTTTCATTTGATGACATGAATTGGTCTAAAGTATTCTGTGCCTCAGCAAACATATTCAATGTATTATTTCCTGCTCTATATTGAGATAATGGTTGGGTTATTGTATCTACTGTGGTTAACCATAATACTTGATAAGATATATAAACTAATGATTGGGATACTTGAGTTGTCTTCAATTGTGATATAACTTCCAAACGCTCCGCTCGTAAATCATTTAAATTCTCACTAAAATACACCCCAGTCACCACAGCAAGGATTAACAAGGAGAATAGTGATGCAAAACAAACAAGAATAATCAACTGGGGTCGAATCCCGATTTTTAATCGTCTCATTATATTGGTAAAGTGTTTAGCTTGTGTGTAAAAATGTGTATTTATCTTGTTCTAAGAATCATAAAATCTATCTTCCTTGTTTTAATGTTTCTAGTGAATATATTGATGATAAAAGTAAATGGGTTGTTGCTATTGTTAATAAATAAATAATTAGGTGGTTGTGATAAAGTTGATGGTGTCAATCTTTTCCTTGTATGTTAGATAGATAGACTATTTAAGGTGGTTGTTTGGTTTTCCGAAGGGGGGGTGGATTGGACGGCTGAGGAAAAACGTTTAGTGAAATAAATAGGTTAGCTATAAATATGGTGTAATTTGTAGTGGTAGAAGATACTCCTTCACTACTACCGCTTAACAAAATATATTTGTATGTGGTAAGCTCAATAGATAGCTAAAATGGAGGGTGGTTGTCAAAAGTTGGTGAGTAGTAGTAGTAGTAAGTAAGTAGACAGTTAGTTAAGCTTGGTTTTATATACGATGATTAGTTTTAAATTACTAAAAGTTTAATTCTTTTACAACACAGACAGACAGACAATTGGAAAAAAGAAATCTGACAGACAGTCATTCCGTATATTTAGAATTTTGAGTGATTATTTTTTTTCCTCTCTTTCCTTGTTTTGTACACTTTCTTTTGTTTGGTCTCTGGTACACTACTAGCGACAGAATGATTACAACATCTGATTATGATATCATAGTTGTTATGTATTTGCCTGTAATTTTGTGTGGGTTATCAAATCAACTTTAACTTAAAAATCATCCCCTGTCCGCCACCCACACAAATTACTTCTCAATCAATTTATGAATTTTTCTACCTTGGCACCAATTGAATCGTCAGCCAATGAAAAGTTTTTAACCATAGTAACATATAAATTATATTTTACCTAATAAGACGAAGAAGTAGTTTAACTACAAGTATAAATCTATTTTATACTCGAATATTAACCTTGAATCCAACTAATGCTATTCTACTAAGACACCAAAAGAATGTACCTGTTACTGCTAAGCATCCAACTAATATAATGAAATTATTATACTCGTGAGCAGTTCCTTCTTTAATAATAGATGCTGCAATCGGGATACCAAATAAATTAGCCAAGGATAACATAAAGTTTAAGATTCCATATTTGGTACCAATTTCATTAACTGGAGTGATTTGTGATAAACAAGCAGGTACAAGACTTAAAATCGATCCCAGGCAATATCCCCCAACAATTGCAAATGCGTACAACACTTTCAAATTAGAACCAAATGGATATAACAATACAAGAATAACAATATTATATCCAATCAACATTGCAATATTGATATTAAATCTTCCCAAATAATCAGAGACATATCCAGGAACCCATCTACCTAATATACCAGCACCATTCCAAACTGTCAATAATATATATGACGTGGATTCTGATGCACCTTGGGCAATAGCATAGGTTGCAAAATATGTTAATAATAATACCAATGATAATTCACTGAAAAAAGTTCCAAGTACAACAAATATATATTTTGGATCATTAACTTTTAATGCTTTAAATCTGATTATTAATTGTTTCCGAACAGAGGGTTTCTCATCATTATCACTAAGATTGTCATCCTCATCGCTATAGCTTTTATTCTCTTGTTGCTCATTTGAAAATCTTCCCTTTACTAAGAATATTGAAATACTCATAAATCCCAAACAAACAAATGCTAAAATTCTAATTGCCCACGTATATCCATATTTACCATATGCATGTCGAAGTATAAGTGGGAAAATTAATCCACCAACAGATCCACCACTAGTTGCTAAACCAGTACAATTTCCTCTCTTTTTTAAAAACCAATGACTAATAACTCCAACCAAAGGAGTCATTCCCATTCCTCCTCCAATACCAAGACTAATAAAACTCAATATAAATTGCCAAACTTTAATACTGTTGGCGGCACCCATTAATCCACCAAATATAAATATCGATGATGCAATCAAAATTCCAAAGGGACCCTTTCTATCAAATATTGGACCTGTAACTATTCCCCCTGCATACGCTAATGCTAAATAAATTGAAAAAATCCATGAGATTGATGTTGCTTTTAAGTCAACTAACTGATGGGTTGATACATATGCTTGTATTGCCCCAATAGAATTAATAAGTCCTAAATTGACTACCAATCCTAAAAAGGAACCAAAAATAACTAAATATGCTTGAAAGCCTCCATCTGGAAAATCTGCGGGATCTTCATCACCATAAAGGCAATATGTTTTTTCCACTTCTTCCAGGGACTTTTTTTTAGAAATTATTGATTCTTCATACTTTTGAGGTAATGATTCTTGTTGTTCAAGATCAAGAAGTTGACGATTAGCTAGCATGCGTAAACCCTCCGTGTTGAGTTTAGTGGAAATAGTCGAATGATCTTGCTTCTATGCGTCACTTCTTCGCGTATATTTGCATCAAGGGAAATTTCACGTTGTTATATATAAAGAACGAAAAGACTAGTCGGTTTCTCTTTGCAACTGAAAAACTAAAACGAAAAAAAAAAAACTTTTTTTGCGGTAATAAATGACGAATTAGTGAGCTGCGACTAGCGAGAGCCGCCTGAACTAAATAGCATCTCCTTCCATTCCACAAAGATTAATTTTGTTCACTTTTTCTATTGTTACGGCGTGGCTACCTGGTATAATAGAGGTACACAAGCTAATGACTAATAAATTATATAAGAAATTTCACCTTTAACCTTCGGCTAGGGCTTTCCGGAAATATCTAGAATTTTCTCAGCAACATGTTTGTATAATGGAGTTGTTGGTTTCTCTGGACAACAACATTACAATAAACTGATTCCCTTCAATAGAGAAGTATAAATTCTTTAATCGAAGCAGGTCCAATTTGTAGGATTAGTAAATGGTTTAATTTTATTGTTTTCCTCTCTCCACATTTTGACGGTTCGGGCGTTCCCAAGGTTTGCAAAATAGACGAGAATCAATCTCGTATTTGACCTCAGATAACATGCGCTAAGTGGAAATTAGAAAAGCGTTTTGCAACAATTATATACAGTTAGAATTGTAGTTCTACTGAAACCCTCTTCTATCGCTGTTTTGAAATAGTGACCAAGGGTTAATTGCAAGGGTTTAAAGTTATGGTTTTCATGGAATACGATATGAATATCTATTGTTTGGTAATACAATTGGTTCTGGCTAATTGTTTATTTAAGTAAAAGAAACTCTGCGCAATTCTGCAAACATGTTGCAAACAATAAGAGAGAAATCTACAATATATTTCGAGAAAATGTGAATTGTTGTTAGGTGAATTTCACTTGGTACTGGTTATACCCCCTGAGTTGCTGACAAACGTAAGAATAGAAATTCATGTGATACTGCTGGAAGCTTCATAATAAAGAACCGGTTGGTGAAGATGCCAAGAAACAACCCCGGAGAACCAAGTTTAATTTTTGAAAAGAAAAAAAAAAGTGATGAGGCTTTTACACTCTCGATAAAATTTAGTTGATATCAAGTTTCTCAAAGTTTAGTGCCACAACTCCTTAAATAAAATTTGGAACCAGATTCACTCAAGTGTAAAAGTCGAAAGAAAAAGCTTTAATAGAGCAAACAAAGTCGGAACATGCATCAATTATTTGGCAGAAAAGGATAATTGCAAATTCCGTTCATTGACGGAAGCCACTTTAGATCCTAAGCCAACCTGGGCGATAACAAGATGACAATTTCAATCTTTTGAAGTTTTGGTACTTTCAATTTGCTCTTTGGAAATAATATGAGAATCGCTTTCACTTCATTAGATACCATCAGGGATTGAATCCATCAAACTTCTTTACCAGTCCAATTATTCCAAATTACTTCTGACTCATGCGAATTTTCTCGTTAACCTGAAGTCCCTCCACTACTCCGTTGGCTCATCGGAAAATTGTTCCTTTGGTACGGCGTATTCAACAAAATTTGTACTACATTCGGGATTTAATGTCCGTTGGTGTTATTTTTAATTCAAAGATTTTTCGTGCAGCACCAACATTTGCAATCACTTTTCTGCGCAGTAATTCTTGGTCTTAAACACCATGAGATGTACACCTGCCGATTACACTAATAGTCAGTTCGATTTGAGATAATTGATAATGTCATGTATATGACTCATCGCCCGGTGATTGTTGCAGGTTTCCGCTTTCCTTTGCCTGCATGATTCACCTAGGTGTTTAAGGTTATGTGACTTCATGCATGTCTTCGGGCAGTTGGTCTAATGTCCAAGGGCCGCTATGTGTCTGACAATCAGCTGTCACAAAAAAAGGTCGGAGAGCGAACTCGTAGAACCCCTACTGCATGCGGAGAAGCTAATTAATCGAATTGCTGAATCCTTAAATAGTGGTAAGGATTGGGCATAAGATAACTTTCTTCCCTCAAGGATATCAAATTATATAGAAGATCTATAGGAAGCGATCTTAGCCAATTATCTCATCTCATTCTGCATACTTCACCAGGCTCTTCCACTGACAGTTTGTACGCCCATCAGGTGGTAGACAAGTCCAAATCACACCTCCAACAGACAATTCAAAGAAGTGATCTTCTGATTGTGATGACTTAAGAAATTAATCTCAAATCTGGGCAAGGAAGTTACAGGCAGTTAGCCAACGATTGCACTACTGTGATTTTCAGATTGAATACTTCTAATCTACGATTATTGAATACGATTCACTACCACATGCTACTGATTTGCGTTTAGAAATCATTTTCAGGATTATATCATTGTTTACTGCTTATATCTTTTATCTTCCAAAGCGCGTTCGAAAACAAACTTTTACACTGTTGGACTCGAAATGCGTGATTGATCGTATACGTGGCCGAAATGAAAAGCTTAATCTGATTAGATCTATAAAATTGTCGGGTGAGCCAGTAGATCGTTTCGCTTCGCACTTTGCTGTTTAGGTTCCTGGACGTCTTAAGATTTTGAAGTATATTTCCAAGCATTCCCGATATGAATGCGAATTAAACTTCTCGTGTTTTTAAACAACTCCCCTTTGATACCAAATTATTAAGTTTTGACTACTTGTCAATTAACTTTACACTTTTCACTGCAACCAGCTTTTATAATTTCAAGAATAGATTCTTTAATAAAATTAATAGGTACGTTGTTCAATAAATTGCGGTACCATTAAATATAGTTTAAGTTTTACAAATCTGGATTTTCGTGTTTGTAAGGTAATTGGCCAAAATTGGAAATGGTAGTTCTACTTATGGTTTCAACATTAAATGAAAAACACGATTCAAGCTGGTGGAGCTATTCCCATACCTGGCTCTGAACCCCAACCCACCTAAGTATAAATGTACTATGATTTCAACTGATTAATTTATCTTAAAATTGAAGGATTTGCAATATTTTCATTATACTTGTTCACTTGCGACAAAATGAGATTACTGGAACTTGCAATTATTATATTCCTAATCGGGCTAGTCAGTTCTATTACAATAACCATAGAAATTGACTCGGTTATTTACTATTTCACATATGATGACACTAATGGTTACTACGTGTTGAGTGTGGATGGTCCAGGGACAGAATTGGAAATCGAGGTAGTGGGAGACGAAGCTACAGTTACAGACAATGGTTTTACTGTCAATGTTGACGTCAACGATGACCTTTTGAAGAGAACTGATTCTACTTCGCTTGAACCATTATGGGGATATGATGCTGATGAAACTAGTGTAATCTTCAAGAGTGGTTTATATTCTTGCAATTTGGTTTTATCTGCTATTAACGATGAAGAAGGTTCATGTGTTGTTATTGAATCATTCAATATAGAAATTGGAAATGATGTACCCCCAGTTCAGAGCACTACATCGGTTCCTGAAGCTGTTGGGTCTGTTTCCAACGATGGTGATGCTGCTTTTGTTGCTGAAACTGAGGCTGAAGAGCCTGGAGCTGAAACTGATCACGTTGTCGAAGCCAATGAACCTGTTGCTGAAGCCGAACCAGCTTTTACTGATCTTGAAGAGGTTGCTGAGGAACCAGTTTACACTGATGGTGTAGAACCAACTGCTGGAACTGAAGCTGAAGAATCTGTTGATGAAATCGATGCTGCGGAAAATGAAGCTGAAGAGTCGGCTGCCGAAACTGGTTCTGTTCCTATTGATATTGGTGAAGGAACTGGTGTGGTCCCTGTTGATATTGGTGAAGAAACTGGTGTGGTCCCTGTTGATATTGGTGAAGAAACTGGTGTGGTTCCTGTTGATATTGGTGAAGAAACTGGTGCGGTTCCTGTTGATATTGGTGAAGAAACTGGCGCGGTTCCTATTGATATTGGTACTGAAACTGGCAGTCCCGACCCTGGATCCGAATCAACGTATCCACCAGTGGTGGATCCTCTGTTGCCTTTTAGACTTATTGCTGCTACAACGAGTGGAGAGGAACATTACTTCTTTTTGAGCAATCTTAGAATAACTCTTCATGAACTTGAATATCTAAGGTTTACTATCAGTGATTCATATCTTGTTGTTGAAGAAGAAAGTTACATCCAAATTCTGCCAGAGGGACAATTACAGCTTATTAGTGGAGATCTTGGTTCGCCAGGATGGTCGATGGTGGGAAATAGACTTCATTATGATTCACCAACTACCGATTTAACTCGTCGTGAAGAAGGGGTATTTTTAGCTTGTGAAGAAGGTGGTGAATTGGTGGTATTCCTTAATAGTCCGGAATCATGTGAGTTGTTGGATGTCAGGGCAGAAAATGTGGATGGTGCTGTCGAAAGTTCTGGTGAAAACGGTCAAGAGGAAATTGATGTTGACGATGGCTCGGGATCTTTAGTGACTGTGGTCGATGTGGAAACTGTGACTACTACTGTTTGTGATGCTTCGTCCGTTTGTCAAGAAGCTATATATCTTCGCCTGACTACCATGGTTACATACTGTCCTCTTGTTACGGAAGCTGTTGTTCTCACCATAACAGCCACTATTACTAGATGCGAGCAAAACGTATGCGAAACACAAGAAGAAGCATATGTAACTACCATCACAGAACCCTTTGCCGTATCTGATCAAGGTCAGGAAGCTGCTATTCCTGATGGCCAAGAGGCAGTTGCTGCTAGCGAAGATGAGAAAGTAGGTAAGGCAGGTGAAGGTGAGAAAGCAGGTAAGGAAGGTGAAGGTAAGGAAGAGGAAGGTAAGGAAGAGGAAGGTGAAGGTGAGAAAGCAGCTAAGTCAGGTGAAAGTGAGAAATCAGGTAAGGCAGGTGAAGGTAAGGAAGAGGAAGGTGAAGGTGAGAAAGCAGGTAAGTCAGGTGAAAGTGAGAAAGCAGCTAAGTCAGGTGAAGGTGAGAAAGCAGCTAAGGAAGGTGAAGGTGAGAAAGCAGGTAAGGCAGGTGAAATTCAGAATGTGGGTGAGGCTGGTGAATTAAATACTACGATAACTACTGTTATCCAAAGTACTATTACGCTTTTGGAATCGTCCCAAGTTGATTCAAAAGGTGAAGTTGTGCAAGACGTGGGGGGACAGCTTGAACAAGTAGACAATAGTGCACAAAGATCTTGTTCTTCGATCATGGTCATTTTGGTGGGAATGATGGTTCCATTCTATTTCTTTATTTGAAATCTCATGAGTTATTTCCTTTTCTAAGTTTTGTTTATCGCCCTGAGTTTATTATTTGATTTGTAATATTGTTGTTTAGGCTTGAATTTGTTTATATTAAATTTGATATCATGTGATATGTTCTCTCTAAATGAAGATATTCACGTCTGTACTTCCTATCCTTTAAAATTCGTTTACCTCTGTGGAGCAATATTTGCAGCCACATGAGATGTCGATGTGCCCTATCAATTTTCTATATATTGGAATTCAATGTCCAGCATTGGACTAATTGACCCATGACAACATTGTATAAATTATTACTGGTTGTTCCTGGTAGCTCCATTCCTTCATACGGGGTTCCTTTACTCTCCTGACTATTGGAATCATTGTAATTGATGCAACAACCACAATTACATAACGATACTTCTTTGTTTTGGTTTTGTGTCAAATCACATACATACAACATCCATTCTTACATATTATAAACCCAAGAAAAAGAAATTTCCTGTTTCAGACATAAATTAAAGGGGAAACAGACAGACAAAATACCATAAATTGTAATTCATTTGCTCACTTATGTAAAGAAATAGATAGAGTTCAATACATACTATAATAACTACCTTCCAACATAACTACAAAAAGGGAAATAGGGGTTCGCAACACATGACAAGATGACGTATTACGGATATTCTGGATTGAAAGAGTCAGGGACTCGGATGAGATTCAGACCAGCCTTGAAGAGCTACTTTTACTTTGGAATTTTACTTGCCTCTATAATATGGGGTTCATCATTCTTATTATATACACTCGACAACTTCAAGGCAGGATTAAAAGTACAATCTATACGGGATAGCTATGCGAGTCCGTCTAACAAGAATAGAGATTTCTCGGGAAAAATTCCTTTATCCAAAGAAGTATATAATGAACATATCTTGACTCCAGTTACCAAGAATATTCAATGGATTAGAGAACCACAATCGATACATGATGATCAAGGAACTTATGTTATGAAACAAGAATCTGAAGAAAATGGATTTCAAGTAGTTGTAAAGTCCATGGTAGATCCTAACTATGAATATACATTACTTGAAAAATCTACTTTTATATATGAAAGTATCACGTATCATGTTGATGATTTTACAGCGTCTCCAGATTTGAAAAAGGTTGTCGTCAAAACAAATATTACCCAAAGTTGGCGACATTCTAGTTTTGCTTTATACTGGGTAGTGGATATAGAAAGCAAAACGGTTCAACCAGTATATGACTCTCAGAATAAAGTATCAACCATATCTTGGTCCCCAGACTCAAATAACATTGCGTTTATTTATAAGAATAATGTATACCTTAAAAATATTGAAGAAGATAAAGTAACCCAGGTTACATCAGATGGATCTGCCCAAATATTTAATGCAAAACCTGATTGGGTCTACGAAGAAGAAGTATTTGGTACTGATATTGTTTTATGGTGGTCTCCTAATGGGAAGAAATTTGCATTTTTAAGATCTGACAATACTGCTGTTCCAGAATATTTACTTCCGTTCTATGCACAGGAAGGATATGAAGAATATCCTCTTTTTGTTAACATCAAGTACCCTAAAGCAGGTTTTCCCAATCCAATTGTTGATGTTTTAACATACGATCTATCCAAAAATGAATTGTCCAACCATGAATTAAACTCAAATGAAATAACAATTAATAATCGATTAATAACTGAAGTTGTCTGGGTAGGTAATTCTTTATTGGTGAAAACTTCCAATCGTGCCAGCGACCTTTTGGAGATATTTTTAATTGATCATAAAAATGTTGATTTAATTAGAACATCTCGTGCTAAAAATTCTTGGTTTGAAATTACATCAAAAACAATCTATATTCCAAAGAACAAAACATTAGGACGTAAATATGATGGATATATAGACACTGTTGTTGAAGATGGATTCAACCATTTGGCATATTTTGCACCACCAGAAAATCCAAAAGGACAATTGTTAACTAAAGGAAAGTGGGAAGTGGTAGATGGAGTTGAAGCATTTGATCACAATACAAACTTTGTGTATTTCACAAGTACCATGAAATCTTCGATCGAAAGACATGTTCATTCAGTAGATTTGTTGGATAGAACCAATGATGGATTACCTTACGTGAAGGATATAACTGCTAAAGAAGGTTGGTATGAATCCTCATTTTCTACCGGTGCAAGATTTTTATTTTTATCAGACAAAGGTCCTGGTATTCCATCTCAAAGAATTAATGACTTGAAAATGGAATTAAACGTTACAACCATTGAAGATAATGCTGATTTGAAGAACAAATTGCATAAATATGTACTTCCAGAAACAAGATATGAAACCATCGAATTACAAGATGAATCCGGTGAGCCGTTCTTGGTTAATGCTATGGAGACTTTGCCACTAAAATTTGATAAGAAAAAGAAGTATCCTGTATTATTTTATATTTATGGAGGTCCTGGTTCTCAGCAAGTTTCCAAGAGGTGGTCTGTCTCTTTTAGTTCCTTAGTCGCAGCCGAATTAGATGCAATTGTTGTCACTATCGATGGTAGAGGTACTGGTTTTAACAATCTTAATTACAAAATGGGATCAGGATTCAAGTTTATAGTCAGAGATAAAATCGGTCAATATGAACCTCTTGATGTCATAGCTGCTGGTAGACTTTGGTCCAAAAGATCTTATGTTGATCCAGAAAGACTTGCAGTTTGGGGATGGTCATATGGTGGGTTTTTGACTTTGAAAACATTGGAAACGGACGTTCAAGATTCTGTTTTTTCGTACGGCGTTGCCATTGCTCCAGTAACCGATTGGAAATTGTATGATACTATATATACAGAAAGATACTTGAGAACACCGGAAGAGAATCCTGAAGGTTATCATACTGGTTCAATTAATGATGTAGCTAATTTCTCACACGTTAAACGATTCTTTATTGGACATGGTACTGGTGATGACAATGTTCATATCCAACATTCCTACAAATTACTTGATAAATTTAATCTTGGTGAAATTGAAAATTTTGAATTTATGGCATTCCCTGATAGTAATCATGGTATGAATTATCATAATGGTAATAAGGTTGTTTATGATAGAATACTTGATTTCTTGAAACGAGCATTTGATTGGAAATTCATATGAACAATTTGAAAGGAACAGTTCCTATATAGACACTAACTTCTTTAATTAAACTTTACTTGTAATATATTACCTTATAGTAATTTTTGAATGTAGCTTCCTTCCTATTTAGGAAGTCATAATTTTTAACACCTCATCGGTCCACGTGATTTATTTAATTTTTTTTTTTTTATTATTATTTTTCTGACTTCTTGGCTATTGTGAAGTTTTTCAAAATCATCCTCGCCAATTCAACACATTTTGGCCCAAAATGTTTAAAAAAAATTTTTCAACCTCATTGATCATCCCTTTTTAAACTTTCTTCTTTTACGTTTATCCCATTGACCAATACAATTGAGACACAATGCTTATTTACACTGATATCTTTACTGGTGACGAATTATTATCTGACGCTTATGACCTTAAGTTAGTCGACAATGCTGTTCTCGAAGCTGACTGTGATATGGTCACTATTCGTGAAGGTGATGTTGATATTGGTGCTAACCCATCTGCTGAAGATGCTGAAGAAGCCTTAGAAGATGGTGCTCAAGTCGTCAACAACGTTGTCAACACTTTCAGATTACAACAAACTCAATTCGACAAGAAGTCTTTCACTGTCTACATTAAGGGTTACATGAAGAGAGTTAAGGCTTACTTAGCTGAACACGACCCAGAATCTGTTGAAACTTTCGAAAAGGGTGCTACTGCTTACGTCAAGAAGGTTTTAGGTTCTTTCAAGGACTGGGATTTCTACATTGGTGAATCCATGGACCCAGATGCTATGATTGTCTTATTAAACTACCGTGAAGACGGTACCACGCCATTCGTTGCTATCTGGAAGCACGGTGTTAAGGAAACTAAGATCTAAGCTAACCTGACATATTCAATTCTTTCAAATTAACTTAGTGGTGGCATTTATTTACAATTATTTCTTATAAAATTTAATATACGTTGAAATATTGTATTCTTTCTTTCTATATTATACGTATGCGACTGTAGACTGATTATGTTGGTGTGATTGCAAGGCAAACATTTTCCAATGTGATGTCTTTCTCAACATACCAAAACATTTCTATATTATGCAGGTCCCCAAGCATTGATTTCATGGCAACTACTCTACTTTCATCTATTAATCTTCTTGCATGTAAACCAACTTCTTCTCTTTCATCAAAGGACAATCCTGATATGTGTTGCTGTTCAGTATTACTAGCTGGTCGCGAACTGCTTACAGCCCAGGAAACCATTTTTTTAAGAATATTGAAAGATTGAATTGTCTTGAATCCTTTATCATGTATATATTTCCGAGATTGTGGGAGTAGTTGTTCATAGGCACATACATGTCTACAACACATTGCAATCATCAATCCACCAAAGTTATCACTTTTAAGAATTTTGGAATTGAGTAGCAGTTTCAAGGTTAAATCTGTTGCAGCACCACATAAATGCTTTGATATTCCCACGATTTTCTTGGGGCTAATATCTTCCACAAATTTATCTAGATTTAAATCCTTGATGTCAATTCTTGTTCTTTTAATAATTGGTTTAAGTACTGAATCAGTACAATCATTAATGATTCTTTTATCAACCTTCAATCTATTTACACCTCGATCGATAAAACCATAACCATACTTTTCGCAATCACAATTTTGCAACTTATTTGTATCTTCTAATACACATAAGTTTACAAATCGTGATAATTCACCTTTCCCACACCCAAATTCAACATAAAAGATTTCAGGTGATAATAAATTTCTTGATTTTAAATTCCCAATTAATGATGATTGTTGAATTGAATGTTTTTGTCTTGATGCTATTTCTAATCTTGAATCTAATCCTTTATGTTCGCGTATTTTAAATTCCAAAGGTTTAAATGTTATAGATTTAAGTATCGGAATATACTTTGCAAACAATTGAGCTTCATCCAAATCTTCTGACTCAAGTTCAAACGAATCTGGGAATTCCGTAAGAGAAATATTCAAATCCTTTGAGAACCAAGGATCGGGTATTTCTTTTGGCTTTGCATTACACTTCTTCAAATGCTTTTCCAATTCTTTAACCCATACTGTATGATTAGGATCAAGAGGACAAGGTACTCTTTCTTGTTTTTGTGTTTGATCGTGGATCATATGTTCAGAACAGTATCGCTGATCTTTCTTTCTTTGCATTGCACATCTTCTATTCTTCTTTGCAAGAAAGTATTCACATTGTAATTTCTCTTTGGCTGGTTTCTCTTCGATCTTTCTCTTCTTTGTTTCACTCATAGTTTTTTTGGTGTTGGTTGGTACTTCGGTCTATTGTTGGGGTTCATAGGGTTGGTAAATTTTTCACCTTCACTATAAATCTCACATCGCTACCCAAAAAAATCAAACAATGCTCATCGCTAACTTAGTTAATGAAAAATATCGGAAGATAAAGAGTTCAAATATAATTAGTAGAGGTTGTATACAACAAAGACAAAGATGGGTAAAGGATCTAACCAAATGTGGAAGCTTGACTTATTGGAAGCTAAATTCATGAAATCTACTCCTAGATTTCCTCATACAAAGAAATTATTATCAGCAAAAAACGCAACTAAATTATACAAGAAACTCCCCACTAATCAACAAGATGCCATAAATGAAATCAATGCTTTGAAATCTGATTTCTTTGAGAAGAAATATCATGCTGCCTTTAAGAAATTGGATAGAGAAGTTTCCAAGATTCTTAAACAAAAGAATGCTAAGTTGGAATTTTTTGAATCAAAAGATAATATCAATAAGGTGATAACTTCAAAATTGGTCAAATGTATAACTACATCTATTCTTAACACTAAGGAGGCTAAGAATGATCCACCAAAGTATATCCTAGAAGAAATTAGAAATATAATAACAGATAAATCCAACCCTTCAAATCCATCATGTTTTTTTATAACTCATTGTCAAAATAATAAGGAATTAAATAATTATTGTGCAAATCTTTGGAATAATAAAAATGTCAAATCAGTCATAAGTGAGATTGAATGGTCGTTCAAAATGATACGAGGAGATTTAACAAAACAAGAAAAAGATTTGAGAAAGAAATTAACTGGTAAATTGGATGAGGATGAAGAACAAGAAGAAGAAATAGGTTCAGACGAGGGATCAGAACTGGAAAGTTCTCTGCAAAGTGAGGAGAGTGATAACGAATCTCAAGAAGAGGATATTGATTTAGAAGAGGCATATGATAAGTTTGCTGTCTACGATAAGCTTGTAGGAGATTCAGATGTCGAGGAAGATGAAGGGGAAAAGTTTGAATTAGATCCAAATGTAAATTATAATGAAGTTACTGATGAAGAACCTTCAGAAGAATCTGAAATGGAAATTGATGATGAATCTGAATCTGAAGAATCTGAAGATGACTTTTTTGAATCTGACGCCAACGAAAAGAACGGTAAGAAAGAAAAGAAGGATATAAAAGAAAAGAAACAAAAGGAAGAAAAATATAAACTTCCAGAATTAGCAGCTGGATATTTCTCTGGCGGATCGGATGATGAAGATGATTTTGAAAATGATAACGTTGTAAAAGAATTAACGACTCATCGTAAAAATAGAAGAGGTCAAAGAGCTAGACAAAAAATTTGGGCTCAAAAGTATGGTAAAGAAGCTAAACATGTTAAAGCAGAAAAGGCAAAATATGAAAGTGAAAGAGAAAGAAAAAGACTTGAATTTGAAGAAAGAGAAAGAAAGAGAGAATTGAAACGTAAATTAGCTGAACAACCTACTGGTGCCAATATGACTCCAATTGGTGAACGTACCCTGGCAACACCAACCCCACAACCTGAAGCTGATAAAAAGATGCATCCTTCTTGGGAAGCAAAGAAATTGGCTGAAGAGAAATTAAAGAATGTTAAGTTCGAAGGTAAAAAGATTACATTTGATTAGTATAGAATGTATATAAATTATATAGAAACGGTTCATAATTTATCAAAGTCAATTTTAAATCCAGCAAGAAGTTCATCTTCGGAGATTGGTTCACACCACAGTTCACCTTGAATGATGAAATGATAATGACACTTTTCTGGTTCACTAACTGAAAGAATTTCCGGGCCTTTCCCACAAATGAATTCAACATCTGCGGATCTATAAGGTCCATCCCAACATTTCGATCCCCCTTCAAAGTAAACCTTCTTATCCTTATATTCCTTAAATCTTCCAATTAAGATATCATCCTGATATATAGATGTTATTAAATTGATATTGTAATGGTATCCTCCTAGTTTTTTGCTAATTGTTGATTGACCAAATGCCCTCAAGAGATCATGGGGACCAAGATTGGTCTTTAAATCTTTGTTGAGTTCATTCAACTTCTTTTCTAATACTCTGATTTCTCTTTCCAATGTCTCAATCTTACTTCCCAATTCATTCACAGATAAATCTGAAGATTTTGGAGCTGGTTGTATTGGTTTACTCTTTAAATATTGATTGGCAAATAATTGGAAATAATGATGAAACATATTTCCGAAAGTTGGAGGAACGTTTTGAATTCCGGAATTGGTCAAAGTCTTTGCTTTTGCTTTCAATTTTTCAAGAATTTGATTGGTTTCCTTTAAATCCTTTGTTACTTCAATCTCTTTATTTGAGACATATTCTTGGTAATGACGAATTGTATCTTTCACTGCAGGATCATTAAAATTGGGGTTATATTCTGTAGCCAAGTATTCTAATAGCTTTTCTAACTTCTCAATTTTAGATTCTTGAATTGTTAAGAACTTCTTATGAGATTGTAATTTTTCATTCAATTCGGAAAAATGGTCAGATAATGCTTCATATGCAGAGAATTCCTTTTCTAATTCTTCGTTTAATTCCTTAGCTTCTAAATCCCATTTCAATTGTTCAAGATTCTTCTTTTTGGATGCCAATTGATATTCATATTTAATCTTTTCCTCGATTAAATCTTTCCTTCTCTGTTTTGCCAATTGGGAATTTGCTTCTTTCGTCTTTAAAGCTTTCCCAATAAAAGTTTCAATTTCATCTCTATATTTGACATATTGTTCATGTATTGGAACACAATTATTTTCGCAGATTCCTGATTTATATTCATCTGATCCATCACAGCAAATTTCATAATCGCAAACCCCATCATTTAATTTATAGTTCTCGATATATCTGGGAATATGACCTTTGTTCTCACAATAGAATTTGGGTAATGATGGATCATAAGCACACGCATTGGTGCCTGGTTCGTCAGAACCATCTGGACAATCGCAATAATCATCATTTATTTGATCGTACGTTAATCTGATTGAGGAATCATTCAAACAATTCCAGTATTGCTTCCCATTGATATCAATTGGTTCATATAAATGTTGCCTATCAGGACTAACTCCTTGGACATGACCATTACATATACTTGCCAAGAGTGACGATATAAATATGAATTGCTTAAGCATATTTGCTTGTTTTCTTAACCTTTCCAATAGAACAGAAAACACGTTGCAGATCTTTCTCTTTAATTTTTTACTATGTAAGTGAAAAAAAAGTTCTATTATAGGGCTACTGATCAACACCAACTAAACCTAAGAAGTAAAAAGGTATAGGGATTTATTTATAACACGAACTAAATGTACGATATATGACGACTATGAGCGGTAGAAATAAGAATGTTAATCAAATCACTGTTAGCAAGTTTAAACGACGGATGCGTCCTCTAATAGCTAAATTACATTTATTGAATGATTTGAAATCTAAACAACCAAATTTATTTGAAATCAATATTCCATCAGAATTTAAACAAAAAGTAAGAGAAAGGCAAAATAAACGTCCGATTCAAAGTTATAGCAGTATAGGTGGAGTTAGCATAATTAAGAAAAAGAGGAAAGGTGATATCCAGCAAGTGTACTGTCCTTCTCCTGGTGTAAGTGACGCGTCTGAAGAAGAGGAATGGAACCGCGAATTGCTTAATCCAAGTAGTTCTGAAGAGAGATTAAAGTCATTGCGACCCTTCTTATCCTCCGAGGTATACAAATTTTACAAGGCGATATTCAATGCATTTCAACAGATCATCAAATCTTTAGAGAGAGACAATTCTCCAACATTTCCCAGGTTATCCACATTATGCTCGTTCGAGATTGGAAGAGAAATGACTAGGACCACAAAGAGTACATATTTTAAAGCAAATAGAGCCTTATTATCAGAAGATCGAAGCAACATAACACCAGGTCTGTCAAGCCTGCTGATTCTTGAATTGAATGAAGACATCGATGATTGGTTCGAAGTTGAACCCTTTGCAATTATAGATCGATATCGGTTAGATATTATGTCCAGTTACGTGATTCATTTGATTCTGTTTCATGCTCATTCTATTTTGTTTATGCTTATTCCCGTCATATTACATTGGCTACTAGAACAACCGTCGCAATATTCTACTATGTTGAGTCAAGTTTTGTCCAATTCCTTTTGGAAATCAGCAAACAAGTCATCTCACGATATGGATATAGAAGCATTGAATGTGAAAGATGATGAAAGAGTCCATATAAAGATATTTTGGACATTTTATGAAGTAGGATATTGGGATGAATTTCTTGGTAATGAATCTTTAATGGAAGCTTTGCAATATATCATAAATATTCGTGTATTTGAAGAATTAGAACACGAACTAGTCTTGAGTAGAGGTAATTTCCAGAAACGTATCTTTACAATACTAGAACGAAATATTGGCCATCAAAATACCAATCCAATTTTGATTTCACTTATTGCCCATATGGTTCATAAGGCACATTCTGAATTTAAGACTTGTGTAACTATCAGCAATGTGTATGACTACCTCGAATCAATTTATATAATGATGCTAGAATTTTCTAGAAGATGGCTATCGTTTCCATCAGCAAACAACAAGTCAATTTTAAATTTGAAGTTTGCCCATAATGATCTCATTTTTATGACTGTCATTAGGTTATGCAAATTTTGTTATCATAAGCTCGCAAATGCATTGAAACAAATAGATGATGAATATGGGCTGTTCCTGAGCTTATTTATAAAAGTTCGCTCCCTTAAAGAGACTTTGGAGCTTCTTAAAACTTACCATCTTCAAACCGATGACACGATCCAAGTTACTTCAAATCATGCAGTATCTAAAACTATAATGGATATACAGAATACTTTGTATAATACAAGAGGAAATCTTAAGTTGGACAATTTCATACAATGGTTAAAGAATAATAATCAAAATGAACTTGCAGATATGTTATTTTCAGACTACTATAATTAATTAGTTTATATAAAATGACTTAATGTTGACGATTTTAATGTGCGAGAACTTCCTTCCTTATCAAGTACGATACATTCACCATTTATATTGACATCCCCTAGTATCCTCATCACTTCTTGAACAACCGAATCAAGTGATACTGGTTGTAAATTTTCATCCAAGTTTGCATTTGAGCCCATATCTGTTTCTTTCACTAAACCCGGTAATAATGAATTCACTCTGACTCTTCCTTTTAATTCATGGGCCAAGCTCGTTGTGAATCCCAACAACCCTGCTTTAGATGCGGCGTATACAGAGGTCCCAGGAACAAGGTTCTCGGTGAATGAGAGTACGGAGGATATGTTCAATATACTAGGATTCATTTTCCTTTGTCTAATCATATTCTTTATTGCCAATTGACTTAAAATTATTGGAATAGTAAGATTTAAATGTATTGTTTCAATAATATCTTGTTTTGCTGTTTGATGTAATAAAGAATGGGTAGTGACGCCGGCACAGTTCACGAGGATTGTGTTGTTTGCAACATACTTTTGTATATCTTCGTTGCTTCCACCTATCAAGCCCATCAAGTCGAAGCACTTGTATTGATGCTGCTGATCATGTGAGGTGGATAATTGTTGAAAAGCATTTTGAAGAGGTATTTCATGTCGTGCTAGTAATTTAATTGTGGCTCCTTGTAAAGCTAATTGTTTAGCTATTGCCAATCCTATTCCTCGAGAACCACCTGTTATCAATGCAGAATGTCCAGTAAACATGGTATTCGTTTAAGGTTTCAAGAAGAACGGGTGTGGAATTAAATGCGAAAATTTCATAAATCCCCATTTTCTGTTATCACTAGGGAACAGACCAGATGCTAGATTCCTGCAACCAAGCATACCCCGAGATTTTACGGGAAAACTTCTATCATATACTTTCTTGACTTCAGTGAGACGGTAGTTAGCAACAAACACAAGTCATGCTCAAGGGGGGATAAACTTTCGGTCTCTTTAATACTACGTCGATATCAGTGAGAAAAAAAAACTTAACAAATCTGTCAATTGCGAGAACAGCAGGCATCTTAACAACGCATGGTGCCCATATTCATTTACATATCTAAACGAATATCAAACACGTTTAGAAATCAAAAAAGGAATGCCTTCAGCCAGATTCGAACTGACGATCTCCTCATTACTAGTGAGGTGCCTTACCAACTTGGCCATAAAGGCTTTGAACAAGCGACCTCGGTGAGGATCGAACTCACGATCTTGAGATTAACAGTCTCACGCCTTAGCCAGCTTGGCCACGAAGTCCTACTTGTTGGTTTTGGCATGCTGAATGTTTTTCAGGATCTATAAATTTAAACCTATTTACGACAATTTTAATCGGACTTTATGAACTCTTTGGGAATTTTCTATCGGAGTTATAAAAAATCACGTGACCTACCATTTAGCTATTGAGAAAGCGACTCCGGTTGGATAATTTTAGGGTGCGCGGGCTGGGCGTCATACAGTTGTCGAAATAGGTCATAAGAATAATTTCAGTTGGATTTTTAGTGAGTATGCCCTAGCGTGAGTCTCACACAGGCCGTGTAACGGTTAGTCGGTGTCGGTTGTCGGTTGCGCGGTACGCCTATAAAAGGTTTTTATCCGCTTAAGGTCAAAGAGAAAGGTCTCATAGAGTGTCTCTCCATACTCTGGTCAAGGAGATTTAGTGTATATCGCTATATATCGATATTTGTATGTAGTTGAATATACATCGATTTTTTTTTTTTTTTTTTTTTTACGTTATACACCATTTATTAGATCTCTTATACATGTTTTACATACAGAAGTAAAATGCTTTACATACAGAAATAAAATACTGCCAATCAGTAGGTAAGAGGGAAAATTTGAAAAATCCTGTTAGTTAAATAGATCTGTTAAGCTAGTAGCGTATATTTGTACCCAATTTTTTAAAAATGATTCAGATAAATCAATATTTGGGTGCAGTCGTCGCACTGCATGTAACGAGTCGACGCTGAAGTACCCGTTGGACGACGAGCTCGTACCATGTGGAATTAATTTACGGAGAATACCACCAATTTTTGGGTGTTCTTGGCTTCACGTGTAATGTTTTAGGGTTAGGGCTGTTAGTGGTTCAATTATTTGTTGGCTTTGGTTAACTGGGTCAAGTGGGTCATGCTTGAGCAAAGTCGTGGTTGGTTCCGTAAATTCCTCCTCCATGTAATGTATGTAACGTATCAATAATTGGCAAAGTAAAATTCTTGGGTCTAAACCTAGCATTCAAGTCTTTAAAAATATCAGAGGACCTAGATGTGTTCTCTTGGTGATATTTTCGCCTCCTCGAATTCACTTGTATGATTTCCGTAATACAGAAATAAAATACTGGTAATTAATCAGTAGGTTAGAGGGAAAGTTTGAAAACCCTTTTTATTTTAAAAGTATTGAGTGGTTAAGCAAGTAGCGTATGTTGTTTGTAGCGTACCCAAACTTTCAAAAATGATTCCAACTTCACACATTTGAATGGACAACGAATCCTCCCAATCCATGTACGCAACCAAGCAAGATATTGCCTATTCACGACCTTTTTGACCTGATTGAACGCAAATATCTCGAGCATGTCGTAGGACAAGTCCGGTTGGGTTACCTACTTCAAAATATACCGTTAAAATAAAAAAAAGCTCATTTCTTCTTATGGAGCATTGTATGAAAAAGTAATCATATCCGTTTCTTATCTTTGTTTGGTGTAAATTCAAGTTACAGATTAATCAACTTTATGATTTTTTTCTGAAGAAAATGAGGAAAACCAATCCAAAATCTTCTTGTAGCCTAAATACAATCTGTTCTCAACCCCATTTGCCCTCGTTGCTTTCATGAGAACAATTTCCAAACTTACAAAAAGCTTACGATCTAGTGGAATCAAGTATATAAAATATAAACAAAGAATGCCATACTACGCAGTTGCCAAAGGTTCCAAAACTGGGGTCTATTCGAATTGGAATGATTGCAAAACTCAAGTTCATGGATATAGTGGAGCTACATATAAAAAATTTGATACCGCAGCAGAAGCAAACGCATTTGTGAGGTCTGGTGGTTCATCGACAGCCTCTAATCCCTCATATAGCGGAGGAAGTAGAAGTTATTCAGAAGGGTCATCCAGTGGAGGAAGTCCATCCTATGGAAGTAGCCCCTACTATAGTGGATCGGTTAATTCCTACAGTGGGTCGAGTACTAGCAGAATAGCTAGTTCGACAGCCTACCATCCTCACTCAGGTTTCACAAGCGCATCGAAGGGTCGAATCAGCAAACCAAATGTGCAAAAAATCTATGTGGACGGTGCTAGTAGAGGAAATGGAAGACATGCCCACCCTGCCTCAGGGTATGGTGTTTATTATGGACCTGGAGACGCTCGTAATGCAGCAGTGCCTTTAAGTCAAGTTGACCCACCTCATCTCAAACCAACCAATCAACGTGCTGAATTGCATGCAGTGAAGCATGCGTTGCAAGATGTCCACGAGAATTTAAAGGCCGGAAAAGCTGCCGGAGCTACCGAGATTCATTCAGACTCCAAATACGTCGTTAAAAGTCTTAATGAGTGGTCCTCTACCTGGAAGAATAATGGATGGAAATCTTCACAGGGGAAACCTTTGGCTAATGAGGATTTGCTTAAAGAAACAGTTGCTTTGAAGGATAGTATTAATCAGTACTATACCAAGAATAATTGGGGAAATATTGAAATTGTTCATGTCAAGGGCCACGCTGGCAACGAAGGTAACGAAGCTGCCGATAGATTGGCAAATTTGGGTGCCGATAAGATGATAGGCAGAAAATGATTATACTCAAGTTCAAATTACGACTTCTGTTGATTTCATATCTATTGTATTTACCACTTCTTATGTGATAGATTAAGATTTAAGTCGAATCCAATTTCTAATTAGAAACTAAATAATACGGCTAACAAGAAAGCAGTAAGAATTGCGAAAAAAAAACTATAGCGCTTATAACGAACCTTGATTGAGTTCAGTCAATGTTTCTTGAAGAACAACAAGGAACTTATCAATATGACCCGCAGATACAGAATATCCCATATGTCCAACTCTGAAGTACTTTCCCACCAATGCCTTATGAATTCCACCAGCAATAGTAAAACCTTTTGCATAAATCTTTGATAATAAAGCAGCACCATCTATACCTTCTGGGAAGTAGACTGCAGTTAATCCATGAGCAGCGACGCCACGAGATTTAGGAAGGATGCTTAATCCCAACTTTTCCACGGCATCCTTAAACTTGGTAGACTCTTTTTCATGAGCAGCGAATCTAGCTTCTAATGATTCCGCCAAGATTTCATCAAGGGATACTTTCAAAGCAGTAATCGTTTGAATTGCGGGCGTAGCAAAATATGCACCCTTTCCACTTTCATAGGCTTGCATGATTGGAGTCCATCTTTTTAAGGATGCAAAAAAGGTAGTTTCTTGTTTGTTTAAAGCGACATCAAGTGCACGCTTAGATGAAAATACAATAGATAATCCAGCAGGAACTCCAATTGCCTTTTGAGAAGCAGTCAAGGCAAAATCAATACCCCATGCGTCAAATTCTAAATCTTCAACACCAATTGAACAAACACCATCAACAATAATTAAAGTTTCCGGGGTCAATTTCTTGACAACTTGAGAAATAGCTTGAACATCACTGACAACGGAAGTGGATGTATCGACATGAGTAATGGTGATGGCTTTATACTTTTCATTCTTTAACGCTTGTTCAATTTTTTCAATTGGAACTACATCTCCAACTTCGGCGGTCACAACATCAACATCAGCACCATAAACTCTTAAACATTCGGCAAATGAGTCAGAGAAAAACCCAGTCGACAAGACTAAAACTTTATCGCCAGAAGATACAAAATTAGTAGCAGCAATATCCCAACCCAAAGTTCCAGAACCACTTAGGACGTAACCTTGAGAGTTTGGATCGGTTGATTTGAAGACCTTTCGTAAACTTTGAAGTACTGATTGAAAAGTAGCAATAAATTCTGGTGAAGTATGCGCTTGGGAAGGAGTGGACATTGCTCCAAGAACAGGGTCCGAGAACTCGATTGGACCTGGGATTAAAGTCAAGCGATGTTCTTTTTGTTTGAAAGTCATGATTGTATGAATGGAGGTATTGGTCAGGGAATTTGATTATAAGAAATATAAGTAAATTAAATTCTATGTCAAGAATTGATTTTTTTGTATTGATTAAGTAAATTAAATTATAGTGGAAAGTTCACCTTGGAAATTCTATGGGGTGCGGGTGGGGCATTTATCAAAATTCTGTTACAATCCATAACTAATTATTTTTTAAATTTCCAGCATGAATAAAAAAATTAAACACTTAAAATAAATTTAATTCCGGGGAATTTATTTTTGGGCGTTTCCGAGGATATTTGGGAAGTTGTAAAGCAGGCATAAATAAATAATCAAAGACAACAAGATAATCTCCAATGAGGGATAAAAGTGTATAGACGTTCAACGACATCTATTAGAATACAAGTAGACTTCCAATCAATTTTAATCATTGCTATCAATAATATTGAACTTTGTGGAATGGGTGTTTCTATTTTTTTTAATTTGTAAGAGTAATTATGTTTCGCCATTTAAGAGCGTCGAATCTTCCTATTTTGGTCTTAGCAATAGCACATGTTATAGAACTTTACTTAATTACTTTTTAATTCAGTTGTCACAACTACAGCAATATCTTATTAAATAGGGCCTAACTAGCCTTTGTTCAAGGTCTCGCACCTTTTCCACAGTAGATTGATATTCAGAAGATTTTTTTTTTTGGCGGCCTCAGAGAATTTTCAGAACGCGCTGCCAGGGATTATGGCGTAGATTCCTCTCAGTTCAAATTTTGTAAGTACGTCTACTAAACCCACAATGTCAGAGTTAAATGAAGAATCATTTCTTAATGAGTTAGCACAGATCCAATCTTCAATCTTAAAGCATACGGGCGCAATTCCATTAATAAAAGTTACAAAAAATGATTCCATAAAAAGAAGAGTTTCTCAGATTATTACACATCTTCAAAATGAAGAAATTGCCTTGATTGCAAGTTATTCCAACGGCATACCCAAGCAATTGTCTATACTAGAAATAGCTAAACAACAGATCAAACAAGAAGGAAAGTTAACCAAACAAATGAATAAGTTGTCTAAAATGGAGTCATTAACGAATCCAAAGATAAGAAAGAAAGCAAATAAAGTTGGAGAAGATCTACAAGAGAAGGAAGAATACGAGAGATGTTTGGAAACTATTCAAACTCCAAATGTATTTACGTTACCGGCCATGTACATTGTTCTTTCCGTTAAAGAAAATCTAGATCAATTTGATTTTAATGGGTGGACTACTCAATAAATATTATATAGTAGTCAAATTAATGATGCTTTCATGATATGCCTTATAATTAACTATGTAATTAACAACTGCATACTAGCGTTATGTTGGCAATGACTAGTATTGGTTAATGGTACCAACTCTAACTCTCACGCAAGTGTAGAGTTTGTATCACGTGATTATAGGTAAAAATTTGAACCAATTATATAAAACCTAACAGTTTAAACCAAAAAAAAACTATGCAACATACTAGTCGTGTCAGAACTCAAAAACACATCCCAATCGTAAGATGTGAAAATATAAAAAAACCAAAAAAGCAAGCTCTTTTAATTAATTACCATCTTTTATCAAGAATAAACACACGAACGCAATGTCTGACGCTGCTAACTTCAAATTTGAAACTCCTCAATTCGACCCAAGATTCCCAACTCAAAACCAATCCAAGCATTGTGCTCAATCTTATGTTGATTACCACAAGTGTGTCAATGTTAAAGGTGAAGAATTCGAACCATGTAAGATCTTCTTCAAGACTTTCACCTCATTATGTCCTCTTGACTGGGTTGAAAAGTGGGATGATCAGAGAGCTGCTGGCAAGTTCCCAATTAATTTAGATGCGTAATCTTACAATGATATTTAAATACAGAGAAAAGAGTAATTCATAACATTAAGGACAGCCAATCCACGGTCCCAGTTTACATATTAACTTAACATTGTGCCTTAGCTGTATATGTTTTTAGCGAAATTGAAGTGAACTATTATTTTGAATCTTTATTTAACCTTTTTTATTAAATATTTTCCCATAATTATTCCAGAACTTTTCCAGATAGGTTTCTTGTTTTTATGAATGTGATCAATCTCGTTTACATAGTTTTAATACAAGCATTATGATTTTTTTAAGATCTAAAATATATACTACTACGGCTTTACAAATAGATTACCAGAAATCTTCTTCAACCCAGTTTTCATTCCTAAATTCATTGGAACTTTGCAACTTATCTGTCCCAAATAAGTCACCATATGGATCATCTCTAGCTTTCCTTTGTGATTCATACGTCTTGCTCAACTCTTTTGCCTCCCTCTCTTCCATTTTTCTTTCATTTGCAATCTCCCTGCTCAATTGCTCTTGCTTTTTAATAAATTCTTCTGTAGATTCTTCCGTTTTGGTTCTATTTAACTGATTTATCATAGGATTCTCCTTTTTTGCCACATTAATCCTTTTAACCAACTTTGGATTTCTGAATGTTACTGTCCCAATATCCATTGATCCATCAGTATGCAAATTCTCCACAGGAGTATATATAACAGTAATATTGTCCAATTTGTTCCCTTTAATGGAGTTCGCTTTTGTCAATTGAGCAATCTGAACCAATAAGTCTTGTTCGATCACAAACTTCTCAAATGATCTAAACGCTTTGATTTGATCCTTTGTGAGCTGGAGATATAAATGAGCTGACGAATAGTTATCAACATGGAACCAAATGTTTTTGGGATGGGAATGTTTTATGAGTGGGTCATTTTCAATTTTATCTCTACCCATGTAGATCGTGGCTGTAGTTGTTGAGTCGGATGGCGATAATGCGAAATCAGAAAGCTGGTCATCATTTCTGGAGCATTTTGCTTGGAAATAGTATACCATGTTTTACGGACTTGAGAAGCTGGCAGTAACTATTTACGTATAAAAATTGCCTTGGGAAATTTTGCTATTGGTCAGAAAATTGGCCATCTCATTGTTGGATGCAAATATTTGCAAGAAGCACAAAAATCATAGAATAATCATTTTTAATTTTATCAAAATTTGAATTGCCATCTTCATTATAAATGATATCTCATTCCTTTTCGTTTGATCCAAAGTCATGTAATTTGATTGTTGTACCTTACTCTGTGTAATAGATTTGATATTGAAATTACCTCATGTCACGAGATTTATTTAGGAGGAAATGTTAAAGAATACGTGCAGGGGTGGAATTTGTTCCTATGGTTGCAACTCAACAGTTGTATATATATTCTATCATTTTTTTCTAAGTTGTCTCTTGGATAGCACGTTTTGGGTAACTCACAAGTAACTCAAGTGACTTCTGAGCAAATTTATATTTGTCTATCTATACTACATATAGTTCTTTGTTGGCGTTATTCTTGGGACAAAAGTTTGAAAAATTCGCCAACCAAAAAAAAACTACCATACTGAAATCACCGACCCCGGACATTCTCAGAGAGATCCAGTAGTTAGAGCCATGATTCGTTTATCAATTCTAAGGTCTCTCCCACAGCGGAGCTCAAAGAATGTGTTCAACATCGCCAGACCATTTGTATGGCCATCAAAACTGGTGTCTCCAGTTCTACATTCTCCCATCATCAATCCTACAAGAAGGTACGCCACAGTTCATGAAAATGACAAACCACGAACCACTACAACTACAAATATCCCCACAGAATCAGCTACTCCTCAAAATAAAATAGAGCAAACGAAAACAAAGTTGGACACAAAGGAAGATTCATCCTCAGGATTATTTGGCCGCAAAATCTCAACATCAGAGATATTCATGCTTAAATCTCTCTTGTCAACAATCTGGCCCAAAAACAAACCAGCATTTAAAATCAGAGTTCTAATCGCATTCTCGCTACTTATTGGAGCAAAACTTCTAAATGTGCAAGTCCCATTCTTTTTCAAATCAATAATTGACGGTATGAATATTGATTTTTCCGTGGTTGGACCAATTGGGATCGGGATTGGATCAATGATCTTTGCGTATGGTGCAGCTAGATTTGGGGCAGTACTATTTGGGGAATTGAGGAATGCAGTGTTTGCCAGTGTATCCCAGAGCGCAATTAAGCGTGTGGCGTACAATACGTTTGTGAGACTATTGAATATGGATTTGAATTTCCATTTATCGAGGCAAACTGGTGGATTGACTAGAGCAATAGAAAGAGGGACAAAAGGTATCAGCTATGTTCTATCCGCTATGGTTTTCCATATAATACCTATTACATTTGAGATTTCTATGGTTTGCGGTATATTAAGTTATAATTATGGATTATCATTTGCGGCCGTGACCTTTTTTACAATGTTGACATATTCCATATTTACAATTAAGACGACTAGTTGGAGAACCAATTTTAGAAGGCAGGCCAATAATGCAGATAACAAGGCTGCTAGTGTTGCTTTGGATTCGTTAATAAATTATGAAGCGGTGAAATATTTCAACAATGAGCTATTTCAAGCCCAGAGGTATGAATCGGCATTAACTAAGTATCAAAACGCTTCAATCAAAGTTGCAACATCATTGGCGTTCTTAAATGCCGGGCAGAACTTTATATTCTCGTCCGCATTAACTGCCATGATGTATATGGGATGCCAGGGAGTTATAGATGGCTCCTTGAGCGTTGGAGATTTAGTTTTGATTAATCAGTTAGTGTTTCAATTAAGCGTACCCTTAAATTTCTTGGGGAGTGTTTATCGTGAATTAAAACAATCTTTATTAGATATGGAAAATTTGTTTCAACTTCAAAATGTGGAGATTGCAATCAAAGATAATCCAAATGCAAAGCCGTTAGAATTAAACCGTGGAGAAATTAAGTTCGAAAACGTCACCTTTGGATATCATCCTGATCGTCAAATCCTCAAGAACGCCACTTTTACAATCCCAGCAGGACAAAAGGTGGCAATTGTAGGTCCTTCTGGAAGTGGGAAGTCAACCGTTTTAAGATTAGTATTTAGATTTTATGATGTGACTGAAGGGAGAATCTTAATTGATGGACAAGACGTTCGTGATGTATCGCTCGAATCGCTTCGTAAACACATTGGTATTGTTCCCCAAGAAACCCCTTTGTTCAACGAATCTATTCTTGAGAACATTAGATATGGACGTTTAGACGCCAATGATGAAGAAGTATATAAAATAATTGGAATGGTTCAATTGGATAAGTTGATCAATGACTTGCCTGATGGGGTAAATACTATTGTTGGTGAACGTGGAATGATGATTTCTGGAGGAGAGAAGCAACGTCTTGCTATGGCTCGATTACTATTGAAGAATGCACCAATTACATTTTTTGATGAAGCTACATCAGCATTGGATACTCATACAGAACAAGCATTGTTAAAGACAATAAGAACTGTTTTCAAAAAGAATGAGAATACTAATGTTGCAATTGCTCATAGGCTAAGAACAATTGCTGATGCTGATAAGATTATTGTATTAAATAAAGGCAGCGTACAAGAAGAAGGATCTCATTCTGAGTTGTTGAGTGATGGACAGTCATTGTATTCCCAGTTATGGAATATTCAAGAGAATATGGACATTGAAAAGATGCTAAAGGAGGAAGAAGAAGAGAGAATAAGGGAAGAACAAGAAAAGGAACAGCAACTATATTCAGGCAAATTATAAAGACGTACAGAGAAAGAGAGAGAGAAAATCGAGTTAAACAAAAATCGTTAGTATAGAGATTAAATTGTAAATATTTATAGTTAAAGCCCGATCAATCACACTCTGATGAAATACTCCGCATTATTTCGGGGTTTGGGATTAGCAAAGAATGGAAAATGAGGGCAAAGACGAAAAAAGTTGTACTTTATCAAACTTTTTTTGGGTTGACTTTTTACTTCTTTATCTCCTTTGATTCAAGTTGAAATTAATCTCAATTGCAAGAAATATATAATAATATAACATCCCAAATGTGTAAAACAGCCGAATGCCCATCTTGTAGTATGTATCCATCAACGAAAGTCCATTCCACAGAAGACAACGACAAGAAACACGAACAGAGCGCACAAGGTATGGACTGAAAAGGAAATAGAGAAATACTAACATACAATGTTTCTAGAAGGTAAAACATGGTTCGGATGCGGACAACATGTTCCTGCTGCTATGAGCGCTGCTCCAAAAGATCAATGGTGCACATGTGAATCAGCAAGTGGTGTTGAGCTTAACGGATTCCCACCTAAGCAAGGCGATGGAAAGCCGAAGGAATAATTATAGCTGATTTTTTGAAATACTAGTTATTTCTCAGTATATTAGTTTGTTGGTTTTTAATATATGCAAATTGTGTATGTTTGGAAAATAAACAGTTCCAATTTATCCGTATAATAATGTAACAATAAAAGTCTTTTAACCCGAATCGTTTAGATTGTTGAAAATATGTGGTTAAGAATGCTATAAAATGATACCATTCAGTAATAACCACACATTATTTGTGAACTTCGACCTGTTTGGACAGGTGTGTATAGTTGACGTTGCTGCTACCCACAATTGTCATGTGTATACCTTTGTAAAGTAGCCAACATCCTTACCTTGAACTTCCGCGTTTGAGCAATATTACTATGGTGTGAAGGCTTTATTAGAACAAGGCCTGCGTTTTTTCTTGGCATCGATTTATTTTGAACAAGGATATACAATCTCATCCAAGTACTGTTGAGTGGTTCTAATTAAATCTAAATGAATTTTTCCACATTGGGTTCATTTCTGCGAAACAACTTGATGTTTCAAGCAACGCGAATTTAAAAGCAGCAACCAAGAACTACCGTAACACAGAAATTCTGTTGACTATAGATACAAGTACAAATTGTTTCCATGTGAAATAGTTTTTACCCGAAATACTTTGAGGGATGCAGAAATTTAACCATAACTCAAACAGTAAATTGGATCTCGTGGAATACTCAAAAAGGAAAAGGGTTGGAAGGGTAATTGGGAAGAAGAGGAGAGCAACCAAAAAAGAATATCTAATCCTTACACCAAAAGCTTAATCGGAAGACATAATGAAGTAATGATTCTTACTTATTGCTTGTCTAGTCATTTATGTTCTATAGTAGAATTTGATACGTAACAATTAAGTCTTCCTTTCTAAAATTAAAATTCATTTTTTCTGCCCTTCTGCTTTTGTTTCAATTTACGTAATTGACTAAATTTCTCAAAGGAGAAGGGAAGAGGAGAGTTACAAGTTAATTAATTTTTAATCACTTTGCAACTTTTACAAATAACCTGTAAAATCCCGAGAGATGAAAAAGTTTAGGTGAGAAATATAAAATTTCTAAAGTTAAACTGTAATTAAGTCTTTTTACAACAACAAAATAAAAAAAGGAAAACAAGAGAAAATTTTGAAAAATAAATAAACACACACAAAATATAATTACCTCCTTTCATTACTTATTATCTGTACTCAATAATAATTAGATATAAATCTACAGAAGTAGTCGACCATCTTCAAGAAACGTTTGAGATATTACTTTCTTATACAGAGACATACTTTCATTAAATGAACTTTCAATTCCAATATCCAAACAATTCTCATTCGAGTTTGATAAGAAAGAAATTGAAAAAGCTTAAAAACGAATTGATTAAACAGTCATCAGCTACAACTGGTTCTTCCACCTCTGTCACCACACCACCAACAAAGTCATCACCAATGGAAACACCGGTAACAGTAACTACCACCACTACTACACCTTCATCTTTGACATCTTCTCCTACTGTCAAACCCAAACGTCGATTACTCAAAACACGAAGAACACGTTCATTGCCTTCGAATATCTTGCATCCAAAGCAACATCAACAACTACAAGAAAACTCGGAGCATCTACTTCTCTCTCCAATTTCAACTACAAATACCTATCTATGTGTCGAAGAAGAAGAAAACATAGCAACCACTCACCTGATTCAAGAAGAGAATCTTATACCCCCTTTACCCCCAATTCAAACTTCATCTTTCCATTCACAGCACAGGAATCGCAGTTCCCGACAATCTTCAATATATAGCACAAGTACTGAAGATCACATACTTAATCTGCATGTTTTCTCCTCATCAGTGTCGTCAATATCGACTGATGGTGACAATGAAAGTGATTCGGCCAAACGTAATCATAATGTTGAAAAATCGATTGGGAATGTTACAGACGACGAGGAAGTAGACAAATTGGCAAACTCGATACTAAGGGTGATTAAAGTAGATCAGAATATACAATGGGGGATTTAGAGAATGTTAAGGTTCATGTTTAAATGAATTTCGTTTGATTTTTGATGATGGTTTATATGGGTTTGGTTTTTCTTAAAGATACTTGTGTTTTATAATGGGGTGATGTCTTGGTAACGTGTCGATGTTTTACATATTTATATTAAGAGTAACTGGTTTTACTTACATTTAGAAATAGAGTACGTCTGAATACATGTGTACATAACTTGTATCTTTTTAAGTCTCTCTGAGGGATACTATTTTTCAAAAATATGTGTAGCTTGGTGAGTGTGTGCGAGGTTGAATAGAATAAAGGTGATAAAATATGTATGTAGGAATGGATGTTTCTATGTCCCACCCCTTAAAATTCTCACCCGAGAATATTTTTGGTTTTTTTTAAAAATTTTACAAATTTCTTCCACAAGTGGTTGTTTATCAAAAAAATTCGTAATTAGTTCGTTTGATTTGATGTTTCATATTTAATTAATTTTTTTTTGTTCATTCTGTTTTGCAACCAATCAACTTTATATTTGGTTGAGCTTACAACTCACGAAACCAAATCTCACTATCATATACCTGCACAAACTGCAGATCTCGTAAAATATCTGAAAATGGAAGGCCAAAAACATAGCCCTTTTTGTCTGACATTATATTGATGTTAACAAATCCTTCATTCACATGCTTATCGCTTTTGTGTTTCTCGGATTCTAGAACTTTACGAAACAATGCCCGCCATGTCGCTTATAGAGGTTGGTTATAACTATCCGAGGTCGAACTAACAAACAGTAATGTTACTAAAACCAGCTATGCTATTTTTTACCATCCTTTTCATGTCTATATTCATTTGAAGTGATTAGTTACACAAGACAAGATTTCTATCAGATTCTATTTACAGAGGTGGCGCTACTTCGTTAACAAAACAACACACACCCGGGATTCAATTTATTCTATCTACGATCCATTTCTCTAAATCGGGATAAAAGCCAGCAACTACAATCTTGGCTTCATTTTCGAATTCAGTCTCTTGCGTGGTTTGCTGTAAACCATGTTCTGGTAATTTCAGGATTTTTTTAGCAATAAATTCTTGTTTTAATTGGCGCAATTCTTCATCACGATTCATCAATTCGAACACCAATTTTGTGATATTCTTACTGGTGACTCCAATTTGTTTTGACCAATCCGAGCCCTTTCTTAACGAACGCAATACCCAATTATCGTAGCTTAAATTAAACCAATTGTACAACTGCAAGATGTTCTCCCGGTTCTTAGAATAGGTGAACCCAATCAATCCCAATTCAATCAATTTAGAATCTATATTATTCAGAATAAAGTTTAAAGTCTTCGCAAGGGATTGAGAATTTTGTGGAAATGACAAAGACGAGACTGCAACTGTTTGCAACTCTTGTTCAGATAAATTTGTTTGATTTAAGATCGACGAATTAGCATTTTTTACAAATGAAAGGACTTGCTTATATTCCTTCATACTAGCTTGGGTCATCATAACATTAAAAATGGCTGGAACTAATTCCTTCGGAGTGAAGGATTTGTTTATCCCGGAGTTAAGGAATTGAATGTATAATTTACGAGCAACCTCATATGCAGGTTTATTGTTGATATTTAATTGAAGAATGGACGCACGAGCTTGGATTTCAATTGGATCATATTCAACTGAATAATTCGATGCCCAATTCACTCTATTGAACAACTTTTCTGAATATGAATTTAACCATTTGTTGAAGACGTCACAGCTAGTAAAATGCAACAAACTATGATTTAATGATTCTAGATAGCCAAGTGCAACAAGTATAACTTTCCAGTCCCATTTCCACGATTTCTCAGAGAATTCTTCAATATATTGGATAAAATTGATTAAATCACCACTGGTTGAATTTAAAGTGCCAATAATCTTACCTAAATCATTCAAAGTGCCTACCACATCTTCGGGATTCATTAGATGAACATTAGGCAATTGATCATATAAAGTTCTATAATATCCACCTCTTCCAGTATTGATACCAATAAATTGTTTACATGGGACGTCTAAATCGATAGAACGGTCGGTCAATAAAATGTTCAATAATTTTCGTTCACCGTTGTCTTTAGCTACATCAATCAATAATGGGATATGATAAGGTACATCTTCTATACCTGCTTGTTCCGGCGTTAAGTTGAATAAATAGGCATGTTGCTCAATATGGATTCTATTCCCACCTTCGAGATTCATTACTTTAACCAATGGGTAGCCATGGGATCTAGTCCAACAAAACACGAAACTTGGTAAATCAACTGTAATTTCATCATTTAAAGCTTGCCATATATCAAACAATTTAATTGACTTGTTTTGATATTTTGCGATAATTTTTGAAAAGCACGAAGCAAGATCCTTATTTTCACTATTAAAAATTTTATGAATCATATTAAGTAACACAATCCCCTTTTCGTACATATTAGTATCAAATATAGTAGATGTAGTAGCATTTAGTCCAGTATAAACAGTCAGCATGTGCTCTTGTAAACTCTCAATAGCATACTTTCCGTCAACAAAATTGCAATCTTTTTCCATCAACTCCTCATAAGAGATTGCTTCATCACAAATAAGGATTTTGGCTAACCAGGTTGCAAATGATTCGTTGAACCAGAGGAGATTCCAATTATCAAAAGTAACCCAATTTCCAATCCATTGATGTACTAATTCATGGACAACTACCTCAATAATCTGTAACAATGCCTTTTTTGATGCTCTATTCTCATCAGTCAACAAATTGGAACCAAGAATAGTTACCAATCCCCAATTCTCCATAGCACCATCATTAAGGAATGGTAGTGTTACAAAATCAAGTTTTGATAATGGATACTTGTGGCCAAACTTCGATTCCAAAATAGGCAAATATTTTTCAATGATTGATAATGCAAACCTAGCATATTTACTTTCACCAATGGACGTGTAGATTCTTACATTTGGTAATGATTCACTTTGAATATATTCGAAATCTCCGATAACAAATCCAATAACTGCCGGTGAAATAGGTAAATCATATTCAAATTTAGATAAGGTGTTCTCATCAATGTACTCTGAACCGACTAATTTCCCATTAGACATGACTTTGAATTTTGTATTGGTCGTAATATCCAACTTAATGATTGGCTTATGGGTCAACTCGTCAATGATGGGGAAAACTTCCTTAGCAAAATGAGGTTGAAAATGCGTAGCCAAAATATAGTTATTGGCCTTACCAGAAATCGAGTCTAAGTAATTAGTCTTGAATAGCCCCAGTGTGGTATCTTTAAATGTTGCAATAGTCTTGATTTGTCCCATATATGAAATAACTAAATCTAATTGTTCATTTGATGAAACTGCAATCTCAGAGGAATAAAGACGTATTCTTTGATTGGATTTGTCATAACTAATATTTAACTTGATATCACCTATAGTGGCCTTAATAATAACCAACCTGGATGCATGTAATGTGATTGCAAATGTAGAACCATCATGATCACGATCAACAGCTTCAATATTTTCATTCTTGACCAATTTAATAATCGCTTCTCCTGAAAAATTCGGTTTTAAATGATTTATATCCAATTTATAGTGATATTCAATTGGCATTACGTGATTGGATAATGTCAATGGAATGGAGGAATTCATCGTGGATGATTTTCAATCCTGTTTACTGTGATCTTGGTGGATTTAATTATTGGTGTAGGAATAAGAAAACTTGAAAAAGTTTTTCCTTCTTGGTGAACTGGTTGCTGCTTGTTTGAAATTTATTTATTAGAGGTTAACTAATTAATTGATCAGCTAATTGTACGTATATATAATTCTAGTCTATCATATCTACATCAACATATTATCAAAGGATTGGATTGTATTGTAGTATATTATTGTATTGTATGTACAAGGTATAGATCAACTTAAGAAGGAAAATGGAGCTCAACATATTCCTTAGCATCGACTAGACGGCCATCATGTATGACCTTTCCATTTAGTAATACAGCAGTAAACTCTTTCTCCAATTGCTGCATTTCGTGTGGAGTAAGATTCTTGTAAAGAGCCTCCTTTTCCGCAAAAATTTTTACATGTTGACATTTTACATGGCGGAAGTATAGCCGTATCAGGTTTTTTGGAACTTTATAAACTGCAATAGGATCACCTTTTTCATCCAATTCCACATCAATTTTATCATATGCGCGAGCAATTAAATGACGGTTGGCACTTCTGTCCTTCAATGGAATGACTTTCCCATGCTCCAAATACTTCCCTTCCGAAATTAATTCCACAAACTTTGCACCACAACCATTTTTAAATGAACGACCTTTAACCAGCCACTCATCTTGCAACCTATTATCAACGTCTTTCATTCTTAATTCCGGATTTTTGACTTCTTTTTGTATTTCGGCAAGTCTTATTTGTTTAAAGTAGTATCGTTGTTCAGACTCTCGTACATGTCCCCTTATCGAAACCATTCCATCATCTCGAAGATAAACCATAAAATGGTCACCATGGACATCTTCACGATGGATAAATTTATTCTTGAAAAAGACGATACCTTCCTCCTTTTTCTTTTCCACTTCCTTCACGAGATTTTCCTTAGTCAAACTATCCATTTCTTTCCATTCTGCCATTGCCATCATTTTCCAATCATCTTCAGAAACCAGCTCAGGTCTCTGCTTAAGCCTTTTATTCATATAATACATTTCACCTTCCAGGATTTTTCCTCTAATATCAATTCGTGCTGACACTTGTTTTATATACAATTCTTTCTTAGCGTTTGCTTCTTTATTTTCCCTTCTTTGGGCAATTAATACTTCCTGATGGTCCCAGGCCCATTCATCAACGAATTTTTGAATTTGTTCTTTCGGAGTACTCTCAGTTATGTCACAATTATCAAAGGCGTTGTTGATAAGGGTGGTAGTATTGTTGTTCTTATGGAATCCTCTATATATTTTAAACCATCCCAACTTGGTATACAAGGGCACTATATTTTCAGGTCTTTCTACATCTGAAGAACGATGATTGATGGAGGAGTAAAGGCGGTTTGATACTATAGCGGCATTAAAACGCAGCCTCGTCAATAAACTAACAACGCTAAGCATCGAGTGGATCGATTGGTTCGGAAAGGGTTTAGAAAATATTCAGTTGCTTTGTATGATTATGAATTTTTTTCAGTGGTTTTTTTCTTTAGGGTGGAATGTACGATGGTTGGTACATTTAATGAATTATAAACTAACAATCATGGGAATAATTTGGGGGACATAACGTTCTATTCTCGAAATTTATAGGCATTGAAAATTCCGTAGAAACGAGTACGTCGTACGTGATGTATATTGTCAATGTTTAAGTGAAATGGTTGCTCATTCGTAGGCGAATTATGTTTTGAAGGTTACACCATAAAATAATGCAAGAATGTCCAATTTCGACTAACTTAGACATTGACATAACGAGCCAGAACTATCTATATCTAATGCATTGGTTGCGTCCGCTGCCATATCATGGGGTTTATTGAGCTTTTCGTTCAATAATTGGTTGGCTGAAATGGAAATTTGTGGTGATGTTGAAACTTTATCACAGCTCGAAATATCTAATGCATTGGGACAACATCGAGAGAATGAATGGAATTTGAATGAATAGCGGCGCTACAAGTTCAGGTTTCGAATCTAAGATTTCTCCTGTATCAGCATTTGAAACCAATCCTCCGTTAGCTGATTTCACCTACACTTCGAATACTCATACATGTATTTTATAAGGAAACTGAGCTTCTCCCATTCAAACCCCATAAGTTCTCGATCAAAGTCATCCGTGAAACCAGAATAAACGATTACCTATCCAAGATTCAAAGTTTTAACCAGAGAATGCAGATGCAACACGTTACCAATTTGTTATTCAAAAGCAAGCTTAAAGAAGATTAAGGCCCTCATGTCTAGTCATTTTAAAGTTATCCTTCCCTGTTTTTAAATAAAGAAACCCGAACTTCTCACAAGGAGGCTACTGAGGGGTTTCTGGGACTGACAACATTGAAATTGAGTGTTGCAGTGACATTTGGATCTGTTATGTCATGTCCATTACCAACATATATTCAAAGAAAACCTAAATATATGAACTCTATCTATAAAAATTAAGCAAAACTTGGATCATTACAAATTGCAAGTAACCTACACACAACAACAAAATGGCCAATTGAAATATCAACTTCTTCCACCTGGTCTTGGAATGGTCCATGAAGAATTCTTTGATGAACCTTGGTTTCTGGTTTCAGTCTTTGCATTACTTTCTAACTGCCATCGGAAACTACCTTGGTTTTCCTAGTCAATGGAAATTAAAAGAAAGATTATTTGGAAAAGAAACGGGAATTGCTATGGAACTTTGTTTTGAACCCAATATTGGTGTCTCTCTGAATACGTTTAAATGATTCGATGAGTGGGAAACAAAATGAAATTGATATTTATTAATATATATGAAAAAATAACGTAATACAGGAATTGAAGTGATTATACATAAGAAACAACGTGTTAAAAATTACATTAGTTGATTGCACCTAAGAAATAGACAGGATCCAAAAAGTTACCCAATTTGGGAGACGCAATGGCTGCAAAAATTTTACTTTTGTCTAAACTGAAACTCTCAAAAGAAATGTGAAACATTGTAATTAAATTTTGACTCAGTCTTTAATGACAACGGTAAGATTTCTTCCTTACAAGTATAACTTAGAGTTCAACTTTGGAGAGGGTACACCAAAATCTTTCACGCACATGGTAGTTTTCCGAGTCTTTGGTTCACAGTGATTTGAAACAAAGATCTAGAAATTAATGAGGGTATTCTTTGTGGACTCCCAGAACTTTTCCATAACACCACTATAATGATCTCTTATAGACTGTACCCATTAAGACGAACTCTAACCATAGTTTATCTATTCCGTAGTATACCCTCCGTTGTATATGAAACGGCATTTTATTATATACGCATGTGTACAAATAGGTAACTATAATTATAATTTAGTAAATACAAGTGGGATTGGGCGCCTTGCGGCGCCCTTTGCAGTAGCTTTTTTTCTGGTAGTGTGGAATTAGAATCAAATCTCTCCTTCTACAAATAAGTGTATTAAATCTACGAAAGGTGTGCGTTGAAAATGCCAATTGTTCTAGATGATAAGAGGTATAACTCCAAGTGGGGACGTTTCAGGCTGGGGAGCAGTTGAGTTGTAGATTCCGTATACTCGGTGCGTAATTGAGATATGGTAATTTTGCAGTTGAGACAATTGAAAAATTGTGGGGCCTCCTGAGTTTTGCATCCAATTTTCGAGGAGTGTAAAATCTATTTGTGAAAGCAAAGAAAGATTAATATACGGTAAGTATTATAATCAAAAGCTAAATGTCGATGTATAGCTGAAAGGAAGGCTGTCCCTATTGAGTGTAGCATTTGTTTGACAATGCTGCAACCTCTATCTCAATTTAAAAAGTAGTGTCGCGCATAAGTAATTGCAACTAAGGATATACGGTTCAGTTTAATGGCTTTAAAGACCCGAGGAATGTTGAGTATGTAAGTGTGGAGGGGAAATAGTAAAGTTTAGAATAGAATTGAAAGGCTGCAAAAATCAAAAAATGGTTGCGAGAAGGTCGGAAAATTTGTTTCTATTACGACAGAGATATTCAAATGACAATAAGGCAGGTGGCCCCAATTGGTATTTGCATATTCTGAAGGTTCCAGTAAGTTGGGATTGGGCGCCTTGCGGCGCCCTTTGCACCAGGTTTTTTTTCTGGTAGTATGGAAGAATCAAATCTCTTCTTCTACAATAAAAGTGCAGTAAATGTACGAAAGGTATGCAATGGAAATGCCAATAGTTCTATACTATAAGAAGATGGGCGAGTGTAATGCCAAGTGGGAGGCGTTCGAGGAGGGAGGAACTGCTGGTTGATAAATTCCGAATAATCCTGCAACTTCTATCTCAGTTAGAAATAGTACTGTCGCTCATACATAATTTAATAGTTTAATCGATCAATTAAGGATATACGGGTCCGGTATCTACCGCTAATGGTTCAGTGGATTTAAGGAACTCAGAGATGTTAGATAAGTAGGTTTGTAGAGGAAATAGTAAAGTTTGGAATAGAATTGAAAGGCTGCAAAAGTGCAAGAAGGCTGGAAAATTTGTTTGTATCACGACAGAGGCCAATGACCAAAAGGCCGGTGGCTACCAAATTTATTCGAATATTAGACAAGCACGCAAATTCTGAAACTTCCAGAAAGTAGATAATTGGTGTAAGTGTCACTCTGGAATGGGAACTTGATGATAATCGATTGTAAAGTAGCATGGGGAAAGGATGTAGGAAAGAACCAAAGTAAATAGAAAAGCAACTTCCCAGGTAGTGTAACATGGCAAAAAAAGATTTTTTGAAAACCTCAGGTAGTGTAGAATGGCAAGAAACGATTTTTTTTAAATCGAATTACTTTCAAATTGAAAATTTATATTAAGAGACAAGTCGTATGTGAAAAAAGAACAAAAAAAAACAATAGTCTCATTAACTTCAAATAAGATCGGAGAAATCGGAACTAACCCCGTAGGAAATTTTCCGTTAGACATATCAGAGAAAAAAAATTGCAAAAGGTAGTGCGTAGGCATGTCCGTTTCGAGCAGGAATACATTGATACGAAAGATACAGATACCAGCGACAAAGCGGCACTTGTTGCCCTCAGCCGAATGTCTTGTTTGTGGGGAAAGTAGCCAATATGCAATTAGTTACTGGAAATGTTAATTTTTTGGCTACTAATGTTCCGGTCGTCTTTGTCAGACGACGCATTTCCATGTTTGATGTTACCAATTTAGATAAAAACTTAATACAGATTACAGGGTAAAAAAGACCAGAGATACGAGACATATATAAAATGGTGGAAAGGGAAGGGCTAAGATTGTATTATTTGTTCTCTGTTTTGCTTGAAGACCGATGATGCAAATCTGTACAAAGTTGGTATTCAATTTCTGGTTGCGACAATTTATCTAAATTAAACCCTGTAACGCAATAAATCCGCATCGCCCATTTCTCATAAACCCACTTGGTATTGAAAGGAGGGGTACTCTTCTGGTTTGAGTTCGGTTGTGTAACCATTTTCTAAACGGCACACAAAATCAATCATTTGTTTGTCGTTTAAGGGTTAATAACCAATTTCGGAATTCTACGCTTAAATATTCCGGAGTATTCCGTTGCTCTAGCTGCGATCTTAAATGCCCTATGAATTCATTAAAACCGATAGTCGGGGTAAACTCAAGTGGTACTAACACATTTACTAAACACTCCTACAGTTTCAAGATATATAGCTATAGAAATTGAATTTAGAATAGTTGAAGTAGTTAGAAGTAGCAAGCGGTACTTTTCGGTTGGAGAATGAAGACAAGGAGAAATTTATATATGCCACCGAAATCATCCTTTGGACGTTGTTTCAAACGAGAAGATATCCGCCCCTCATTTCAAATAACGTCTGCCTTCCTCTCTCGTTTAAAGCCCCTTTATTGGGAATTTGTATTGACGTGGTACTGAAGAGGAGAAATTTGTGGATTGTTGGTAGGATGGAATATCCGCTAAGCTAACAATTTAACCGTAATTTCAGGAAAAACTCGGAAAAGAAATTTTTTTATTTTTTATTTCTTTTTTTCTTGCTTGTTTTTCTGTCTAACAGAGAATTGGTTTACACGTAATATCAACGAAGTCTAGAACCCTGAGTTTTCTGCATCGTGCTACCTAATTTTAAGACACATGGCCGATGCTGTTAATTGATAATTGCACATGCTGGTGAACAGGAGATAAAGGAGGGGGGAAAGGTTAAATAAACTCCTATTCAGTAGAGACATAATACTTAAAAGATCCCTGAACAAATATAACCGAATTAGTTCTAAATATCATCGCGTTTTTTGGTTTCTTTATTGTTGATCGGTTTGTGTTGCATTTGAGGGAATAAAAAAAAAAGTTGGGGGAAGAGGTGACAAGAGGGCAAGAAATGGGACGAAGCAAAAGAGGGGAGGACAAGCGGGATTGATTTTGGCGAAACGCTCAACATTCCATCTCGTATATATCTTATTAGGTGATGGTAATTATCAAAGATCGATAGACCATGCAGTAGCTAATAAGAAAATGGTATCTTATGTCATTCGTGTTTTAACATGACATAGTAGGGTGGTGTATGGAGGAGAATTTCCCCAAGGACTGAGTTGTATATCAAGCCAATGGATATATTTGTTCCTCTTTCTTTCTATGAATGACACTTATGACACCAGCATTTAAGTGTCACATTTAGAGTAATTAAGTATAAAAATGTGTCAGAATATGAGTTACATTAAACAAGGAATAGGAAGGATTAATTCGGAATGGAATAAATTACACTGAAAAAAAAAAAAAAATCAAAAAAATATCTAAAATTAAATAATTTATTTTTTAACAATTTAACAAAAGAGTTAATTTTATTTTTATTTTAAGCAACGGATAAAGTTATGAGATAATCCAGGTGATATAAATATAAGTCAATATTTCTCCCCAATTCTTTAAGGCTAATGAAAAAACATACTTTCTTGCTTTACCCAGAAATCGACTTTATCCTACCAGCAACCATCGGCCCTTTCCATTTCCTTTATTTATCTACATTCATACACAAATATCATTGAAGGAAAATGTTGAAGGTATCTACTAGACCCCGTAATATTATAAGATTTGCATCTACTGTTGTAGGTAAACCTACTCCAATTCACACTCACACTATCAAAACTCCAGTTGATGTGCGAGCAGCTATCGCTAGCTTAAAACCAAAAACAACCAGGTTATCAATTGAAGGTCCAATTGAATGTGATTTGAAAGGATTTTCATTGTTGAACTCCCCGATTTTCAACAAAGGTTCTGCATTTACATTAGAAGAAAGAAAAGCATTTAGTTTGAATGGGTTATTACCAGCACAAATCAATACGTTGGATGAACAAGTTGAAAGAGCATACAGACAATTCAGCTTTTTAAAGACACCATTAGCGAAGAACGATTTCTTAACTTCAATGAGAATTCAGAACAAGGTATTGTATTATGAATTAGTCAGAAGACATATCAGAGAAATGTTACCAATTATATATACACCTACCGAAGGGGACGCTATTGCTGCTTATTCTCATCGATTCAGAAAACCGGAAGGATGTTTCTTGGATATTAATGACCCCGAATCAATCGATGAAAGATTATCTGCTTATGGTGAAGACAAGGATATCGATTATATCGTTGTTTCTGATGGTGAAGGTATTTTGGGTATTGGTGACCAAGGTGTTGGTGGTATTAGAATTGCAATTGCGAAATTGGGCCTAATGACTTTATGTGCAGGTATTCATCCTGGTAGAGTTTTACCAGTCGTGTTGGATGTTGGTACCAATAATGAAAAACTATTAAATGATGATTTGTATATGGGAAATAAATTTCCAAGAGTAAGAGGTGAACGTTATTGGGATTTCGTTGATAAGTTTATTAATTCAGTTAAAGCTAGATTCCCAAATGCTGTGTTGCATTACGAAGATTTTGGTGTTAGCACTGGTAGAGACATGTTATACAAATATAGAGAAGAATTACCATCGTTCAATGATGATATTCAAGGGACAGGTGCAGTTGTCATGGCATCCATAACTGCTGGTTTGCAATTCTCTAGCCGTGAATTGCTTGAATCAGAAATTTTGATTTACGGAGCTGGTTCAGCTGGTCTAGGAATTGCTGATCAAATTGTTAACCATATGGTTTCTCATGGCGCTACCAGAGAAGAAGCAAGATCAAAGATTCACTGTATGGATCGTTACGGTTTAATTTTGGATAGTTCCACCAAGACCACACCAGCACAAATGAGATACGCCGATCCAGCTAAAGATTGGGAAGACGTCGATACTACCAAGTTAGTTGATGTGATATCAAAGGTCAGACCAACCGTTTTAGTTGGATGTTCTACTCAAGCTGGTGCATTCACCGAAGAAGTCATCAAGGAAATGTACAAATATAACCGACAACCATTAGTTTTTCCTTTATCTAATCCTACAAGATTGCATGAAGCTGTTCCTGTTGATATTATGAAATGGACCGATAATAATGCCCTTATTGCTACCGGATCACCATTTGAACCGGTTGATGGATACTATATTTCAGAAAATAACAACTGTTTTACATTCCCAGGTATTGGTCTTGGTGCAGTGTTATCTAGATGTACTACTATTTCTGATACTATGGTTTCTGCTGCTGTTGATCAATTAGCCAAAATGTCACCAAAAATGGAAAATCCAAAGAATGGACTTTTACCCCGTTTAGAAGAAATCGATGAGGTTAGTGCATATGTTGCTACTGCGGTAATCTTACAATCAATAGAAGAAGGAACTGCTAGAGTCGAAAGTGAAAGAAGACCAGATGGTGGGTTTGTAAATGTTCCTAGGGAATTCAACCAATGCCTTGCATGGGTGAGGTCACAAATGTGGAAACCTATTTATAGACCCTTAGTTAAGGTTGAGCATGTTCCTGAAATCCATACTTTCCAATACTAATTAATTTATTCTATTCGTTTTTGGTTGTTTTTATTTAATGGTGTACTTTATATATTTTAATATTTTTATTATTTGGGATTAATAGACAAGCATTTTTTTGTATTTCCTTAATAAAAGACGAGCGCTCTGTAGAGTAACGTTTGGTTTTGGTGTTATCGATCGAGATTAGTTTTTATGTAAGATTTATTTCTGAATTTAATTACAATCATCCAATGAACAATCATAGAAGCATTAGACAGAATTAAGCAATAGGAAATGAAGTCTTTCCAAAATAAATGGTTTGCATAATTTAGCATTTTCTAGAAGAAAGAAGTTGGAAAGTTTTGTTGTGGTAATTCTACCTTTTGTGTGGGGGGACCAATGAAAACTTGTAAATTGATTTGGTCACCCCGAGGCGACAGAACTTTTTTTTCTTTCATCCGACCACCCACACTGCGCACCGAATTAATTGTACCTCGACGCAAAGTAGTTGCCAAAATTTTCACCTAATCGGTTACATTTAATCCGAATTGGAATTTCTCACCCAAAATTTTCAACCTTTTCTTTAACTTCTTCTTTCGACTCCTACAAAACAGTTTCAATTCCTCATATAAAATGTCCGTCGAAGACTTAAAGCAAACCGTTGCTAAATTGCAAGAACGTATCCAACAATTAGAAAAGAAGGCTGGTTTAATCCCAGATGTACCAAAATCCATTCGTATGGTTCTCATTGGTCCTCCTGGTTCTGGTAAAGGTACTCAAGCTCCAAACTTGCGTGACAAGTTCTGTGCTTGTCACTTAGCTACTGGTGATATGTTGAGAGCCCAAGTTGCTGCCAAGACCGAATTGGGTGTCGAAGCTAAGAAGATCATGGATCAAGGTGGTTTAGTTTCCGACGAAATTATGGTTAACATGATCAAGTCTGAATTGGAAACCAACTCCGAATGTAAGAGTGGTTTTATCTTGGATGGTTTCCCAAGAACCATTCCACAAGCTGAAAAGTTAGACAAGATGTTGGAAGAAAGAAAGACCCCATTACAATCTGCTGTTGAATTGAAGATCGATGACGAATTATTAGTGGCCAGAATTACTGGTAGATTAGTCCACCCAGCAAGTGGAAGAAGTTACCACAAGTTATTCAACCCACCAAAGAAGGATATGACCGATGACATCACTGGTGAACCATTGGTCCAAAGATCTGATGACAACGAAGCTGCTTTAAAGAAGAGGTTAGTCACTTACCACAAGCAAACCTACCCAATTGTTGAATACTACACTAAGGCCGGTATCTGGAGTGGTGTTGACGCTTCCCAAAAGCCATCCAAGGTTTGGACTGACATCTTGAAATGTTTAGGTCAAAACTAATTCCAAACAACCGATCTGAAGGAATAATTTATAGATTTATTCTAAAGGAGTATTTATTATTCTTGTATTTAAGAAGGAAATATACATTATATTACGAGTTGAAGCTGATCATCTTTTTGCTTCTTCTATTTATCTATCTAAAATAATCGTAATCAGTACTTTCCTCTTCTAATGCTGACACCACTTAATTCATTTTCAGCAGAACGCTTCTTGTTTGATTCATTAAAACAAGCAATATGAACAATCTTTCTGCTATTCTTACCCTCTCCAGGATTCTTTATGCAATTAAACCAACACCATTCTCCTATTTCGTCATTATAACTCGCCTTCACTTGCTCACGACATATCAAGCATCGATTGTTCATATTTGTGTCTGAACTAGACACGACTACGTATGGAACATTCCTGTTGTCATCTCTTCCACGAGAAGCTTCATTGTCTTCGTTTTCATTTTGTTGCGTTTCCCCAGCTGTCGAATATTCAAGCAAAGCGTCGTCATTAAACTTAACCCAATCATAATCATCTAAATACCAACCACGTGATTGAACATTGGATCCTCCAACACTGGACAATTTCTTATTAATTCTAAAGTGCCAATCTAGATGTAATCTCTTACGACTGGCACTTCCTTCATCGTCCACTGAGAATCTCTTTCCGCAAATTGAACATTTGGAGGGTTTGGCTTCATATAAGAGGTTAATTGTAGATAATGATGGCTTGCTGGTATTTATGAAATCTTGAAAAGATGTAGTGGTGATTCGCTTGGATACTTTCAATAATTCCGCAAATTTGGTTTTCTCATATTCAGATGATCTAGGTATTGCTGAGTTTGAATTTAAGAGGTCTTTTAATGCATTACTTGATGGGAGGTCAGTTGACTGATGAACGTATTTAATTGTAGGAAACACTAGGCTGTAGTTGGGTTTAGAACCAGGAATCGGTTCTTGTTCCTTTTGGATAAGTCCCGATAGTACTAATTCGGAAAAGATAGCAAAAGCAGGATTTATTTTGGGTTGCTGCCGGATTTGGATGGTTGGTGAAGCGGGGTTTGTGACAATGGTTGCTGAAGGTGGCGTTGGAGTTGGTGTTAATTCTTGTTCCTTTATATTATTAAGTTGATTCTGAACCGCCAATAATTCAGCTGGTTTCATTTGTTGACTGTTCAACAACAATCTCAATTGCTTCAATGCTTCAAATCTGTCTTTCAACTTTGGATCGCTGCTGGTGCTTAATTTTCTTTCAAATAAAGGAACCAATTGGTTTATATCATCAATCAATGATTTGTTAGTCAACCCCGGACCACTTACCTTTCTATTTCCGATTACACCTCCTTTGGGATATCCTGCTTTCGAAAGAAACTGATCAATCTTATCAATCTGACTTCTTGGAAATAATGGATCACCAGTTCCTCTAATTTTTGAAATCTTCCATGTTTCAAATAAACCAACCAATCGTTGTCGAGTAGCTTCATTCACTAGTTGGAAAACATGAGAATACAATGCAAAAATGTCATCGCCAACTAACATACAATATGGGTTTCCAATTGTTTTACAAATCGAATCCAATAAATACAATGCAAATAGTTTTTGATCGGGAATGGCCTTATAGATTCGTTGGGTTATAATGTCGATTATACCATCAGCAATGGACGAATTCTCCTTAGCTATTATCGTCAAGTTATCGATTATTGGACGAGAGTTGAAAGTTAGCTCGCCTAAGCTCTGCTCATATGCTTCCAATATATCTGACATGATTTTATGCTGAATAAAAGACAATATGTTATTCTTGTTGTCATCGATGAATAAAACTCTCAGCCTAAAGTAAATTTCTTTCTTCATTTTATTATGTGTGTGCGGCTCATGTAAATATTCCTAATTAGGATAAATGATTTTGTTGGTTGCAATTTTGAATACTGTTTCACCAACCCAACTAATATTATGTAGTAAAGAGATTAATATAATATATATATACAGATATATATCCTATAAGTAAAGCAATGCTTTGTTTTATGGAAGAAAAGAGCTAAATGTCCCTTGATTATGGGAGTTACGTGGTTAAGGTTCGTGTTAAATATTTCTAGGAGGTGCTTGGTGTTCTGCTCAATTAAAAACCAATCTATGTAGTTTTAAATTTTTTGTTTATATCGATAAACCGGCACTTTAGACAACTTCGTATTTAGATCAGAAAGGAATGGGTTTAGGCTTAGTCATGGACTCTAATTTGTTGATAAAACTGTCGGTTTCAAAATTGTCCGAATTTTGATGAAAAAACATAGAAACCAAACCAGCCTGTTTCAGTAAAGCATATCAGATATGCTCATCTCATACCGTTCAACCATAAATCTGTCAGAATGGCAAAGAACCATCACCGTTTCCCCGACTTTGACTATTCTTTCTTGCGTGGGGATATACATTCAGTGGCAAATACAAATATTGCCGTCAATCAAGTCATCTCTTATTGAAGATCCACTTTCGTTACAGTGGACAAGAAGGTAACGACGCTTTCGAAATAGAAGTCTAAATTTACCAAGAAGGCGGTTTAGATAACTTGTAGCTGGAGTAGTTTGGTGTCGAAGCTTCAAAACGATTTCTTTAAATCGTTTTGCAGCCAACTTGTTATACTAAGACATATTGAGACAACTCATCTTTACAATCATACTCACCAAGCTGAACGGAGCTAGTAGAGGGTGCTTTCAAACCGTCGTCCTTGATCGTAGGTTATTGCCTATACATTAAACTGTATGGTTCTAGAATAACTTTCAGGTGCAGATTTTCAAGGACATAGTTCTTGTAATTGTCTGATTTGGATAAAAGTTTAGCAAATTTCTAAGTAGAATGAACCATTTACAGAATAAACTAGAACCAAAATAGCAACCCTTTTGAAAAGTATCTTCAATCATTAAAGCCAACGGCATTCTCAAGGTGCAATTTGCAACCAAACAAGCCCCAAAATCCATCGGATTCGGAAAGGTATCGCTTGATCAACTGGTAGATCCATACTCTTAATTCTGGTTATTTTGGCGATTCCTTGAACTTTACTCGGGTACATAACCCCAAATCAAATTATATTCAGATTGTCATAATCTATCATACTTCGTTCATCAAACAAATAGCGTTATTCTGGAAGTGTTTAGTTGGTATAGGTTAATATTAATACATCATTTCTACCAAATAAGCTTCACTAATGACACTAAAATATTCAACTAATTTGCAATGTTAACTTGAAATAACCCCCCCCAAAAGAAAACTAAACTTAAACTTTCATCAACCTGAAGCTTTTGAACGATGTTTCAGGTCAAATAAGAGAGAATTGGGTCAAAATTGATATGGACGTTACCGATATTTAATCAAGTAGAAATTTACGAGAGAAATGATACATTGTACTACCAGCAATGAATGAAAATTTTTTCATACTTCTCAAAAGGCTCGTCGTCGTGGTGCTGGGTGTTGTTAGTATTGGCGAGATAATTGATGAAATTTCGTCGAATAATGATAATTACAACTGTGGACTTAATAAACATAGTTCAGTAGAAGAAGTTTCTTTCATCCCCACCACTCCATCATTTTCATCTGGGATTCCCCACCAAATTAGAATTATTTTTCTTTTATTTTTCGTTTCTTTGTAATTGAAAGGTGTGGTTACATTGTCAGTGAAAAGACCTCGCACCATTAAACTCATGTGGTGTGAAATTTCTTCATTAGGAAAGGAATGGAAATGGGAATGGAGAAGGGACCATAAACTGCGTGAATGAGTGAGTATCATGATGGAGGTAAACTGAATGGAAAAAAGATTTAATTTAATTGTTAGTGAGTGAGTGACCACCACGGTGAAATTTGTAACAATTATTACTTGCTTCTTATTCGTCTCTAATTGGTTAGACATATTTAAGGGTAATTAAGTTTAGAAGTGATCTATAAGAAGTAATTAACTCAAGTATATGAAAATATCACTTCTTCATATATTTATTGTCACACTTTTAATGTTATTTATAAGAATTCCTTCACTTTCTAAATTATTACCAATTAAATACATTTATACTTTTTCAACTTTAACTTCAACAAATATTAAACAGTACTACCACCATCACCACTTAAAGTCAATGCAAAATCAATTCACATTATTGGCAGACAATTCTGTCATTGAAAAACCAGTTATAGACGATCGTTCTTATAGATTCATCAAATTAAATACAAATGATTTACATGTATTATTAATCAATGATCCTCAAGCCGATAAATCAGCTGCTTCTTTAGATGTCAATGTTGGTTCCTTCGCTGATAAACAATATGGAATTCCTGGTTTAGCCCATTTTTGTGAACATTTATTGTTTATGGGTACCGAGAAATATCCCCAGGAAAATGAATATTCAAGTTATTTATCAAAACATTCTGGTCATTCAAATGCTTATACTGCTTCAGAACATACAAATTATTACTTCCAATTGAGTTCAGATTACTTAGAAGGTGCCTTGGATAGATTTGCACAATTCTTTATTTGTCCTTTGTTTAGTAATAGTTGTAAAGATCGTGAAATTAATGCCGTTGATTCAGAAAATAAAAAGAACTTACAAAATGATGATTGGAGGTTACACCAATTGGATAAGCTGAATAGTAATCCAAACCATCCTTATAATGGGTTCTCAACTGGAAACTATCAAACATTGCATATTGATCCAATCGCTAATAATATTAATGTTAGAGACGTATTGATTGAATTTCACAAGAATAATTATTCTTCCAATTTAATGAATTTAGTTATTCTTGGTAAGGAAGATTTAGATACTTTAACAAAATGGGCCATTGAAAAGTTTTCTGCCGTTGCTAATAAAGATTTACATAGACCTCATTATAATGGCCTCCCAATCTTACAACCAGAACATTTAGGTAAATTAACCAAAGCAAAACCAATTATGGATAATCATCAGGTTGAACTTATGTTTATGATTCCTGATGATTTAGAAACTCAATGGGCAACAAAACCTCAAGGTTATTATTCCCATTTGATTGGTCATGAGAGTGAGGGATCGATCTTGCATTTTTTGAAATCAAAAGGTTGGGCCACCGAGTTGTCATCTGGAAATATGAGAGTGAGTGAAGGAAATTCGTTTTTTATTATCGAAATTCATTTAACTCCTCGTGGTTTAGAGAACTGGAAACAAATTATCCAAAGTGTATTCAATTATTTAAATCTTATAACCAAAGAAAACGAACCTCAGCAATGGATTTGGCAAGAAATGCAAGAAATGTCAGAAATTAATTTTAAATTCAAACAAAAGGCTGACACAGCTTCAACAGTTTCGAAATTAAGTAGTACCTTATATCGATTTCCAGAAATAATCCCATCTGAATATATCTTGAGTTCAGGTATCTATCGTGAATTCGATTCGCATTTAATCAAAAGGTTTGGTGAATATTTAAACCCAGATAACTTTAGAATTACATTAGTTTCCCAATCCTTAACTGGCTTAACAAAAAAGGAAAAATGGTACGGAACAGAGTATGAATTTGAACCAATACCTGAAGACCTTATCCAATCAATTAGATCACCATCAAAAAATCCAAAATTACATTTCCCAGTTCCTAATGACTTTATACCTACAAATTTCGATGTACTTAAAAGGAAATCTCCAACTCCACAACTTTCTCCTTATATTATTGAAAATAACACTAGAATGAACGTGTGGTATAAACAAGATGATCAATTCGAAGTTCCAAAAGGAGCTATTGAAGTTGCGTTCCATCTTCCTAGTTCAAATACCGATATTAAATCAGCAACTCTCTCTTCCTTATTGGCCGAATTGTTGACCGACGAATTGAACCAAATTACCTATTATGCCTCGTTGGTTGGCTTGAAGGTACACATTATGTGCTGGAGAGATGGATTTAATTTTAAGGTAAGTGGATATAATGATAAATTACCGGTACTTTTGGAACAAGTTTTAAATAAGTTTGTTAACTTCAAACCTGATAAGGAGAGATTTGAAGACATTAAATTCAAATTAGATAAAGATTTTAGAAATTTTGGGTACAGCGTTCCATATTCTCAAATCGGGACCTATTTCTTAACATTAGTTAATGAAAAAACGTATACTTATGATGATAAAGTTAAAGCATTGGATGACCTACAATATGAAGATATTTACCAATTTGCCACTAAAGATATTTGGAAATCAGGATTGTTTAGTGAAGTTTTCATTCATGGTAATTTTGATATTGTTAAAGCAAATGATATAAAGAATTTAATTCAACAAACAACAAAATTCATTCCTCCAATTGCTTCTGAATCCAATCAAATTGAACAAATTTTTAGAATGCAAAATTTCATTCTTCAACCAGGTGAAGTTGTAAGGTATGAACTCCCATTGCAAGATCCCAAGAATATTAATTCATGCATTGAATATTATATTCAAATTAGCGATAATTCTGAAGATGCAAGGCTTCGTGTTTTGACTGATTTGTTGGCTACTGTAGTCCGCGAACCTTGTTTTAATCAACTTAGAACTAAGGAACAATTAGGATACGTCGTTTTTTCCGGCGTTAGATTGGGAAGAACTTCGTTAGGGTTTAGAGTTTTAATACAATCAGAAAGAACAAACCCTTATTTAGAGTATCGAATTGATGAATTTTTGTTACAATTTGGAAAGTATATAAATGAGAAATTGACTCAAGCTGATTTTGATAAATTCAAACAAGCACTTGCTGATTTGAAGATGGCAAAGTTAAAACATTTGAATGAAGAGACCAATAGACTTTGGAATACTATTACTGATGGCTACTATGATTTTGAATCTAGAATCAATCATGTTGGTATTTTGAAAACAATCAGTAAAGAGGAATTTACCGATTATTTCAATAAATACATTGCCAACAACACCAAGACTGGGAAGTTGTTGGTATATTTGAATTCTCAGAACCCAAGTGAAATTGGTCTTGCGAAGAAAATTCAAAGTGCAGTGGTTAATTACGTATATGCACATGATTACGATATCGATCATGACATTATTGAATCTATTGTCAAAGAAGAGGAAGGAAAAGATTATACTTTACTTGCTCAAAAGCTTATTATTGAAATTCAAAAAGGCAGTCCTGAGGTTCAATTGAACGTGAAAAAGTTAGCCTCGATTCTTGAACAGCTGGTTGAAAACCCTGTACCAAAGAGATATCCTAAGGGACAGTTGGTGACCACAATTGATAAATTTAGAACTGGTAGATCGACTGGAGGGATTCCAAAACCAGTTAATCCAATTTCTAAATTTTATTACGACCAATCGCATTTATAGATATTTATATACGAAGGACTATCAAATAATAAGATTGCCACTTAGTATTAGGTGGAAATGGAGCAAGTTCCCGCTGTTACGGCCATAGTCACCTTTCTTCTAATGCCTTCCATGACATTATGCCGTCTCTTTTTATAGGGATTTGTTACTTTGGACGTTCCTCGGCAATGTATCGGTGATTCCTTAAGGTATTTCGGTCTCAGTTGAGGTATTTGTTGTATATCCTAGATTACTTTAGTAGACGCCATGTTCTCTTATTCCTCATACTGCTTAATTGCCTCAGATATGCCATGCAATGAAATGCAATTACCTCGATAGTGTCTTTAACATACATTCTTTTTAGATCAGAATATTCACCAACACTAGTCTCGGTCTTTGATTATTTGTTGAGAGAGATCTATCAATTTGAATACCTTGCAGTTGAACCTCCGATTGACGGTCACCAACCTCCAAAATCTTCCACATTTTCTGATTGAAGAGATCTTTCTGGGTTTGGTAAAAGTTTTAATCTCCAGTTCATAATAGTTCAAAAGGTTGAAGATCAGTGGGAGAGAACGATATGATATCAAACAGACGGAGGATTTTTTTTAGTAGGATGCGTAGTTTAGCGGAGTGTCATGCTAAAGGGTGACAAGATACTTTACAAGTGGCCAAAGAAGATTTTGTGCACGAAATATGTCTGGCAATCAATGGGGAGATTCTTTGGTTGTGGGGGGGGAGGGGGGGGGAAGGCACAAAACTCTGTTAAACTAAAAGGACAAAATTGAGCTATTTATCAATTGATATCCTTATGTGATATATAGGTACCACAAATCATTTTTAACTATGATTTTGAGCCAATGTGTTCATATGAGACGACAGGGATTAACGTTTCATTAATTGCAAATGCAAGAGAACCTATCGGATAAAATAAAAACTAAAAATAAAAATAAATTGCAGCAATAAAAAAAAAGAAACCGGATTTGTTATTTCAATTAAAAAATTTACTATTGGGCCGAATGTGTGAGTGAGTGACTGAGTGAGTGAGTAATTAGTGACGGATTTATCCGACGCAAAAAAAAAAAGAATTAACCTTATTACCGAGGTTCAACGCAAAAAAAAAGAGGAGAAGCCGCCAAGATCGATCGATTGATTGATGTGATTGATTGCTTCAAGGTATGTTGATTAATTGATTAATTATTTTATTGATTTGTCAAATAACAAACACTACACTTATATATATATATATCTATAGATCAATTGAATTGAGTATATGAGTAAAGATGGTAGTTTTATGTAGAAGTTGTAATTTAACTTAACTGATCAATACTTTGATACAAAATGTAACAGATGAATTTGAAAAATGTCACCAATAAATTACTACGGATTATTGATTTGCAGTATAAATAGTGTGTATTATTATTAATAAATATGTGAATAACCACCCCCAATTGAACTAGGAGTTGGATGGAATTATTCATCGGAGTTAAACATTCACTCATACACATACATACATCTTCTCTTCTCTTCTATCTCTATTACTCACCCAAACTTGTTGGCAATGGGTTAATGTTTAATTTAATGTTAATACCAAAAAAAAAAAAAAAGAAATTGCAGTAAAACTGTTAGCATTGATTGACAGTAACATTAATTAATAGTTAAAGTAACATAATAAGTTTGTTAGTTACTTAGTTACTTAGTAAAATATAAATATAAATACAACAACCACTTTCATTTTCATTTTCATTTTAAATTATGAATTATATTTCTAATAGTAATAGTAATAGTAATAACACTTCTAACCAACTACTACTTCAACTACTACTAGAACAACAACTACAACAACAACAACAACAAGAACAACAAGAACAACTACAGAACGAAGAAAGATATCATTCGTCATCTTCTCAACATCAACAAAATAGTGAATATCAACAACACCAACAACAACAACAGCAATACGATATTAATCTATACAACTCAGAGTGGAAAGATAGCATAAACATACTACGAATGTCCCCTTCTATAGACAATAATATACATACTCCTACTCCTATAATGTCATCGTTATTACCATCATCAATACAAGAATCAAAACGTTCACGTGAAACAAAGTTAATTGATAATAAACTTGCCTTTTACAACAACAACAACACAACCACCATGACTAATAATAATGATAATGATGACAAGAACAACAAATCAAGCATTCCAATGGGTTATAAACGTGATGACTACATCAAGATAGAAACTGTAAGTGTTGCTTCATCAAATTCATCTTCATCAACAATTACTACTCCTTTACCAATTACTCCTCATATAAAAAATTGGGACATTTTATGGACAATGATAAATGAAGTAACTGGTAAAGATAAGTTGGGTAAAATAGGTCAATATTTACTTCGATTATTATTACATCATGCTAACAAAACTCAATCATATCTTTCCGATGATCATATAAATATCAATGTTATAAATTCAAGATATAATGACACAACCAAGAAATTAAACTTAATTAAAAACTTTATCAAACATCCTCGAGATTTCATTAAAATCGTCACTATATTGTTATGTTCTATATTGAATCAAAAATTTTCAGGCATGGTAGCTGGTTTATCCATGTATAGACAATTGCTTAGATTTGGTAAAACCCCATTTCATATCAGAACCTTGATTAAGAATTTCTCTAACAATATATCATTCATAAGTGGATTACCATCATTTGGCAAATCATTTTTTAACAAGAAAACTTTGGGTCAAATATTATCAATTTATTATGGAATTCATGATGAATCATTGTTATTATTTAAACTTGGAGTATTAAGTAACAAAACCTATAAGAAACATGCAAGTACGCATGAATCAATTGGTTGGTATTTAGAAACTTGGTTAGCAATGTATAATGCAATTGAAAAATTGAATGGTTTCAATCAACAAGAAATGGATATCAAAATATCAATTCAAGTTCGAGATAAAGCAAAAATACTTTCCAGACAATTATTGGGAGTTAATCCTAATTTAACATCGAATATTCCAAGAACTGCTACTCCAACCACCGAAGATTTGGAACAATTGGAAGAAATAAAGTTCAAGAAAGAAAATTGTTGGTTAGATATTTATAAGAATTTAGCCGATTTAGCTTTCAATAGTTATACAGTTTTCAACATTCCTTTACCATTTGAAACTTGGCAAATTTGGATGGGTATATTTGCTGCATTTTTGAGTACTACTAAGATATATCGAGAAACCAAAAAGAAATTGATCGAAAAGGAAATGTCAAAGATTAAATATGATTGATTGGTCAGTCAATCAATTAATTATTAGATATATGTCCTCGCCCCAATGCCTGCTTGTTGTTTTGTTTCATTATTTATATACATACATACCTACATAGATGAGCTAGTCTTAAGTATACGCCAATTTTTCCTTCAATCTTGTAACACATCCTCTAATGTTATACTATTAGGCACTTCACTAGCTACTTTCCAAAACTTAGATAAATGTCTCGATCCTGAATCACAAGCTACAACCACAATATTCTGTCCTGGTCCATATTTAAACGCAGTCTTAACTGCAGCAACACAATTTATTGCTGATGAACTTCCCCAGAATAACCCATCATTAACACATAAAAATTTGGCCATTTTCATTGCTTGTTCATCAGTAACTCGAATTGCTTCATCGATATAGGTTTCTGCCTGTTTAAAATTCCAAGTAAGTCTATTCAATCCAATACCTTCAACCAAAGAATCCACTTGATGTCTACGTCTCGTTCCTTCCTTCTCTACACTATCATACATCACCCCAAAATTAATCCTATTTGCCAATCCTGACCCTTGAGGATCAGCAAGTATTACCTTGGTATCAGGATTTGTTTCTTTAAGAAACCTTCCTACACCAGCTATGGTTCCTCCAGTTCCACTTCCATTTATAAATGCATTCAATGCATCACCATCCATCTGCTTGACAATTTCCGGGCCAGTTGTTGTATAATGAACTCTCCAATTTGCATCATTTTCAAATTGATCAGCAAATATTGCCCTTCTTCCATCATCTTTATTAGAATTACTATTCAAAGCCTCTGCACCCCGTTTGGCAGCGTTTACATATTGGTTAGGATCAACAATACTAGCTGGCTTAACTTTTTCAACCTCGGCACCTAATGCAACCAAAGTGTCTACTTTTTCACTAGAAGTATCATCAGGTAAACAAATATGACAAATATAACCAAGAGCATTACTTAACATTGCAATTGAGATCCCGGTAGATCCAGATGTACCTTCAAATATCACATTTTTTTCATTTGGCAGAATAAGCTGTTTCGATTCAGCATCACGGATAATTGCAAGGGCTACTCTATCTTTGGCACTTCCTGCCGGGTTTGTGAGTTCTAGTTTCGCGTAGATCTTACATGCCGTTAATCGAGAAAGAGATTTGATTTCTATAAGGGGAGTATTACCTATTTGAGATTCAATTCCTCGTGATCGTGGTGGGAGAGGTGTGAGTTTTGTAGAGGAGCTCGACTTGTTGAGGAGATGATGGATTTCTTTGAGGACTATAAGAAGGGATATGATTGACGCCGATGTTTGGAAGGCTGTCTTCCAATTAAGTGGCATGGTTGTTATTGTTGTTGTTGTTGTTGTTGTTGTTGTTGTAGTAGTAGTAGTAGTAGTAGTAGTAGTAGTTTAATTCCTTTGTGAGGTGTCCAATGGGTTGTGGTGGTTGACGGGGAACAATTGAGTTAATTAGTTAAATTGAATGGGTGATGATACATATCCTGCATATAACAAATCCATTTGAAAAATTTCAATCAATCAAAAAAAAAAAAAAGAATTTCCACTTCGCAATTTAATTTAATTTAACCAACCATTCACTCACTCACTCACTCAATCACCCCTCGTTTTTATCATTTGAATTTACTCCATCAGTAAATTATTCCTATTGACACACACACTCACACACAAATCACATAAATAACATTTCCACGTAATAGTACCCTATCATTGATACCCCCCACGCAGAGTACTAACACCCATTCTGAATCAAAATGTCACGTCGATCAGGAAGAAAAACATACACCAGTGACCAAGATATCACAAATGAATCTCAACCACCACTCGAAGATGGAATGATAATAGACGAAGAAGAAGATTCGGTTGAAGAGGAAGAAGACGACGAAGTTACTAGATGTATATGTGACCACGATGAACTTCAACCAAATTTCATAAATAAAGAATTGGAAATACTCTTGAATAAAGAATTCCTGATTAAAATCGATCATGGATTGTTCATTCAATGTGATAGATGTGGAGTTTGGCAACATGGTTATTGTGTTGGATTATTTGAGAATGATGATGTGCCGGAAAAGTATTGGTGTGAAGTGTGTAAACCAGAATTACACATTCTTATCAATGAAGGTCCTCCAATTAAATCAAAAAGAACGTTATATAAACCAGTCAATGATCGTCGACGGAAAATTGAACAATTATCAAATAATAGTAACAATAAAGAGTCCAATACCACTAATAACAACAAGCGAAAGAGAAATTCCCCACCTAGTTCATCAAAAGCAACCACAAAGAACAACAACAGCAATAATAATAGTGCTAACGAGAATAGCACCTCATCATCCAACAACAAGTCTTCCCGAAAGGAAAGAAGACACCATCATCATCATTTCGACGAAGAGGAGGATGTCGAATATAAAGAAGCATTACAGCGTGCTCTTCGAGAAAGTGCAAAAGAATCAGGTGTAGCATTGGATAAACTAAATGATTCCGAGTCTAACAATTCCCCAAAGAGAAGATCTCGTAATAGTGGAGGAGCCAATAGTACAAATCCAAGTCCCCATCAGACTACTCCACCAACAACAACAACAACAGCATCAACCACTAGTGCCAATGTCATCACTTCAAATTACGACCATGTAAAGGATGACGACCCATCATTGCCTGATACTAAAAACCTCAAGATCGAAATTGAAGGACCCACAGATTCAGATTTGAATGAACTAGATACAACTTCGAATGTAGACGAGGATGACATAGACGATTCATCAAAATTAGAACCAAGAAGGGGCAAAACTAGAGGAGCTAAACTGAATAAATCAAAAAAGACCAAATCCAAACTGGCGCAACAGTTAGAACCATCGTCATCATCATCTGGGATAACAGCAACATCAACAACAGCTAATTCTTCAAATAAACTGGGGTTTCCATCACGTGAGGAATTGATTAATCAACCTTCAAAACCACGATTTGTGAGTGATAAATCATCCATATATGAATTACGGAAAAGAACTGGGGCAATATTGGAATGGCTAGCAAGATCTCAATTAGAATTGGAAGAAGAAAAAGTTCATAAACTTGAATTATTCAATTTTCAACAAAATGAATTAGGAGATGAATCACAAATATTAAAAGATACAGCCAATTTAGAAGTTGCATTTAATGAAAATTTGATATTAATGGAGAAATTAACTGAAAAGATTCTTAATTGGGAACAAAACTTTGGAAAATATGCTCCATAGATAAAACCCTAATCCTATCTGTACATATATATGTATCTATGTATTCATTTTGAATGTATTATAAGTCTCAAAAAGACTAATTAAAGAATTTCACGTAATTGCGCTTGTCTATCAAGTCTTGCATTATCATACCCGGCATCATCACTATCATCAACTTCATGACTAACTAAATCGTAAAGATTGCTCAACCAAATATTGCTATTCAAAATCTGCTTATCCCCACCAATAATTAGATTGATTCGTTTATTACTTTCACCTAATTCATGGATCAACCTTGCTTCTTCATAGGTAACACCGCCCTTGACATATATAATTACATCTTGGACGTCACCCGAATCGGCCGAAGAACCATATTGCCTTCTTACTGCATCCGGGACCAATGTAGCTAGACTGCTATCAGGGGAACTTCCAGCACTGCTTCCACCATCTCCACTGTTATTTGGATCTATCAAGTCAGTAAGTATGTCATTTAAACGTGGAGAATATTGTAAATAAATATTATCATTTGTTGAAGAAGTAGAATCACGGTTGAAGAAACTTTGAATGTTCTTTTTGGCAAAAATATTCTTTATTGCCGCTTGATGATCTAATTTATTATTTTGATTGGTTGAACGATGAATATTTGAACTAAATAATGTTTTAAATCTTTTTAGCAATTTATTTTGAGCCAGAGTTGGTAATGGATTTGTATACATTGGATTATTTAATTTTGAAATGAATAATGATAATTCTTGAGGATTATTATGGAATCGAATTGAATAGAGTAAAATCAATTTTATTTTATTAGTTGTAGTTGTTGTATTACTTTCAAGAATTTCTAATAATTGATTCTTGATATTTTGACCATTATCCAAACCACATGCAATATTTTGTTGTAATTCACCAACTTCCCATAAATTTTGATTCAGGATTTGTTTATCAATTTCTGATAATAAGTTCAAATGCTTTAGTATATTTTCAGAAAGTTTTCTAAATACAGGGAATTTAGTTAATAATTGTTTTAATTCTGATAAATTCTGAGTTTTAAGATTATCCAAAGACGATTGGGTTGATTGTGATTTATATTCTTCAACATATTTTTGGAATTTATCAGTTAAATCTCCATAATTTAAATACATAGATTCTCGATAAAACTTATCCAGTTCTTGTGAAAGGATAATTTGTTCTTTAGTATCTGGTAATTGAACGATATTCTTTGAAATTGCAACAAATTCATGTATCATTGATTGATAGGTCCAAGGGGATAGTAATGGAGTAATTGGATCATTCTTTCTATCCAATAATAACAATATAGGAGCAATATCAGAATTTCTATTTAAATCATCAAATAGATTATTGTTTGAATTTGAGTTTATATTATATAAAATTTCTGAACTTAACCGTTTTAAATCAAGGGAATTTGATTCGAATTTTATGATTGGTGTTTTCTTTAACGATAATAACAAACTAACAAGTCGATTAGATTCTTCAATTGCCGGATTAACTTGTCCTAAACTTGCGGTATTATCAATTAAATATAAATTATCATTGACAATATGATAATCCTGGAATATTTCAATCACTTCATTAATAACTTCAAAGGTATCAGCTTCAGCAATAGATTCAATTTGATTCTTGCTTACGCAATTATTGAAGTAAATTTGATAATTACCAAAATGGGGTGAATGTAATTCTGAATTTAAATAACCGATTGATTCACGACATGGATGGATGTAAACAATGCAATTCAAATGCTTCATGGTAGCCAATTGCAGTTGTGATTCTATCAATTCAATAAGGATAACATCATTAGCCAATAGTTGAGATTGGGTGAAGCACATTGATATGATCAGGGTGGTGTATTTATCCAATAGTAGCACCTTGGCCTTAACATTGGCATTGGAGGTTGGTTTGTTGGTGGTGGAACTTGACAGCAGCAGCAGTAGAAACAACTTATTAAAGTACGTATCCTTAACCTTTAACAAACTTAATGTCATGATTTAGTTGACTTATTTAACCCTATAGACTGTAGTAGTACTATACTCTTAGTAGTAGTAGTAGTAGTAGTAGTAACAAATCCGAAGATCCAATCTTTTGATGCAATTTACACGACCCTCCCTTTAATTCTTACCTGTCCTTACTTTAGTACTTACTGTTTACTACTTACTAATTACTACTTACAATGTGACATAGTTAACAGCTTTATTTAAACAATTGGTAGCAATTTGACAAGAACGTGTGTTACTATACATACAAATAAGACAATCCTGATTAACCACGATGAACTCAGCTAGTATAAAACTATTGGAACACCTTGCTATCAAATATCCAATCATTCAAGCACCAATGGCAGGTGTATCCACAATAGAATTAGCATCCAAAGTCACCAATCATGGAGGATTGGGTTCAATTGCATTGGCAATGCTTGATTTCACCAAACCAGAAGCATTAAGTAAACTAAAGGACATTCTTCATACGTATCAATCACAATTGTCTGATCCAGCAAGAACCAATCTGGTCAATTTGAATTTCTTTTGTCATGATATCTATCAACCTCCCAATGACTCACAAATATTCAATTGGAAGAAATTGTATCAACAATCCTTAGCTGGATTATCTAATGATATACTCAATTCAGTCACATTCAAGAATGGTAACGTCTCCTTCAAACAATTTGAACAGTCACCTATGTTTCCTGAACTATTAAAGTATTTATGTCATGATCTTCAACCAAAAATTATCAGTTTCCACTTTGGTACTCCAGCAAAAGAAACTATAACCCAATTGCAAAATTGTGGTATTATGGTGTTTATAACCTCCACCTCATTGGATGAAACCATTCATCTTGTTGAATTGGGAGTAGATGGAATTGTCTTACAGGGATATGAAGCAGGCGGACACCGTGGAAATTTCTTACATAATTCGGACGAATGTCTATCCACCCATGCATTATTTGCTCAGCTGATAAATTATTTAAACCAGAAAAAGAAAGAGGGTAGGACTGTTCCTTATTTAATCCCAGCTGGTGGAATTCATGATTCCCAAACTGTGAAATACTATATTGAATCAGGTGCTGCTGCAGTGCAAGTTGGAAGTGCATTCCTTAATGTTTCCGAATGTACCAATCATAAATTTTATAGAGGTTTACAAAATAGAATACCAACTACTATGATTGTTAATATTCTGGGAAAATATGCTAGAGCAATCACGACCGAATTTATTAATGATATGATGAAGAATAAAGAGGGCCCAAATGAATTACCTCCCTATGGATATATGTATAATGCATATAAAGAATTGAAAGCAAAATTGAAAGATAGGGATATTGGATTTTATTTAGCTGGTGAGAATTATTATGAAAACGAAAAAGAACTGACCGTGGAAAGTGTTTTGAATAAGTTGACAAGTATGAATTCGTAAATATTCCTAAATCAGCATCTCCCACAGGACTGATATTGTGGTCAATATAATCTTTTTCTGGGAAACGTTACAGTTCCCATAAGATATTTAGTAGAACAAGAGTTTCTTCGAAATGAAACGTCGATCAAACAGGTATTGAAGTATCTGAAACGGATTTGTAATTATGGTGTTATGTTAACGGTTGACTAAAACCTTGGTTATCACAAACCAGCGTCATCTCTTGTAAGCGTACACTATTGATGATAGTAAAGTTATAGAGATCTTGCACTGTGAAAATTGGAAAACCAACATCCTTGGGGCTTTCTCTTCTCAGAGTTATATTAAAGAGGAAAATGCTGCGCCCAATCTACAAATGACTACAAGGTTAATAATAACAGTTAAATGTATTAAATAAAACTAGAAACAAAGAGCAATTGGAATTTTACCTTTTTATCCTTTTCCTAATGTTTTTATCCTTTTCCTAATGTTTTTATCCTTTTTATCCTTTTCCTAATGTTTTTATCCTTTTTATCCTTTTCCTAATGTTTTTATTCTTTTTATCCTTTTCCTAATGTTTTTATCCTTTTTATCCTTTTCCTAATGTTTTTATTCTTTTTATCCTTTTCCTAATGTTTTTATCCTTTTTATGTTTTCCTAATGTTTTTATCCTTTTTATCCTTTTCCTAATGTTTTTACCTTTTGATCTTTTCCTGATGTTTTTATTCTTTTTATCTCTTTTATCTTTTTATCTTTTTATACATAACAATTATAACAGTAATAACCATAATCAAACCAGCACCACCATCAATTCAACCAATACTTCAAACAGGAAATCATTTAGGATCCAGATAGACGTTTCCTCACGATCGCTCTTTCTCACCTGCAGTCGATAACATATTGGAACCACCAGACAACTCATTTATGAACTCGATCAAACTCTGAATATTCTCTAATGTAATTTGTTCAATCTTAACCTCATCATTGACATACATATCCCACATTGCATACTCTTCCATAGTCTGACATTGTAACATAAGTAATGATGCTCGCTTCTCGCCCAATGTACCCTTCACCGATTCGATCATCGTCCACAATTCATCGTTCTCTTTCAATTCCTCAAGTTGTCCAATAGAATTCTCAATATCCCATAAATTTGAAATAAAATCACCAAACTCAACCTGAATTGTCGAAATAGGACACTCAACAATATTGCCATTCTGCCTCAAAAGATCCCGAAATTCACATAAATCAGGATATACCCGTGTAAATTTCCATTCCATACAAGTTTCCCATTCCCTATAATGCTCCAAATGTAGTGATTTTAATTTCCGGACCGCATGATTCTGTTTGTATTGCCACAAAAGTCGGAAAAAATGGTTTATAGAACAGCATTGCCTAATGGATTTAAGTGAACAACATAATGATTCTAATTTCTTGATAAGGTTATCATACTCTTGTTCAATGTTGTGAACCTTCCGAATTAGTTTAATCCTCGTCCTCCAATCAGGGTCCGCTTTAAAAACCAATCTTCCATATAATTCTTCAATTTTGGTCAACATATTTGGGTATACATCTGGAGAGTCATCACGTTCACTAAAATACTTCACAAATTCAATGCTCAAATCCAATGGGATATCATATGTGAGTTCGTCACAAAAGTAATTCATCAACTTGGAATCTTTCAACATTTCAACATCGAGCTTTGTAACTTTTCTAACAATCTCATCAACCGAAAGATCTCTATATGAACCAAGCACCGTTTCAAGTTCTTTTGATTTCTCAACGGGTAACAATGAAATAACCTTGCCACTTTCCAAATTCTCATCCTGAATTCCTTTGTTCTTGGATATAGATGAACCTAATTCTGGAAAACCAACACGAGGTGAAGTAGATTGGTAAATTGGAGAGCTTGGGGATTCAACACCTGAAACCAATGAGAGCACATCATCAATTGGACTGGATCCACCTTCCGGTAAACCAACATCAGAATGTTTCTTAGAATTTGTGGAAATAAATTGTGCAGGTTCGAAACTAGTATCAACGACAGATTCACAAGAGGGGGTAATTGGGCGGGAACAGGTATAAACAACAGAATCAATCATTTCGGCGTCAGGAATTCGACAACTAATATTAGTTTCACAATCTACAACAAGTTCAACATTAGAATGTTTATCAGCGGTAAAGCTGTTTGTGCAAATAACAGGTACAACTTCAGAGTTCGTACCAACGACAGATTCACCAGAAGGAGTTTGGGGGACAGAATCGGCACAAGCAGCAGAGTCAATAGTTTCGGTATCAATAATTTCACAATTGACATTGGTTTCAGGAGTACTTTCAACTGGTGCAACAGCGACAAGTCTGTTTGCGCCAATAACATGTGCGTTTCAGAATTAGTCTCAATGACAGATCCTCTCGATGGAGTTTGTGGGACGGAATCGGTACAATCATTAGAATAGATAATATCAAAAACAGAAATTTGACAATTACCATCGTTAGGACTAGTTTCAGCTGGTTCAGAGTCAGATTGTTTCTCACCAGCAAAGCTGTTTGTGGAAATAATGGGTGCAAGTTGAGAATTAGGACCAATGTCAGATTCAGCAGCTGGAGTTTGTGGGACAGAACGTGTACAAACATCAGAATAGATACTATCAGCATCAGGAACTTCAACATTGGTTTCACAACGAGTTTGAACTTGTTCAACTCTGGAGGCTTCAACAACTTCTGGGGTAATCAACTCATCTCCGCTATTCTCATTTGAGTCAATATTGGCTTGAGAATGACTTTCTTGGGGGACAGGGTGGACGTAGTAGGCCACGTATGAATGTAATTTCATCCTTTTGTAATTCAACTTGGTAAGAACTTCTTCCTTCTTATTGTGTAACCTTTCTCTCTTTTCGTGAAGTTTTTGACGTTTTTCTTCACATTTAGTTGTGAAGTATTGAACTAAATCGGATCTATGGAAGTGCATGATTATTATTATGATCTTGGAGTTATATCTTTTATCTATGAAGTTAAATAAAGGATGTTATTGAAAGAATGTAACTTTCAAAACTTCTTGTACCCAAAATGTTTTTTTGCAATTTTTCTACCAACTAACAAAGTGGTTTGCAATTTTTCGTTGATATTTTTGTGTCCCAAAACTACAACCAGATATAAGAATCAATTCCACTTAATTTGCATGAGAACTCCAGCCAGATAGTAGCTGTAAAATTATTGGAGGCTGAATATCGCAACTGAATGAAATTATGTTGCTAACTGTTAAAATACTCTATATTAACTTCCCAGCTGATAGCAACAGCTAAACACCTGCAAATTATTGCAGAATTATTTGGGGATTGAAATGTTATATGATGAAGTACAACATGCTTTGGAATATACGAAATTGGAAATCATCGATGACAACATACTGAGTAGTCCCCACTTTGCTCTGGCCATGATTATAGATTTATTCCCTGGAAAAACTGACCATATTGGACTCATAATCAGGGAAACTGATCCGTTCCTATGAAGTCTGCATTAGGGCAAACCGAAATTCGATACACCAAGAAGTATCCTCCGTGTACTATTGTTCCTTCATTCATTCAACTATTTCGATACCCAATTTGAGGTGCAAAAATTGTCCAATGCTAAATCGTCAAATATGAAAGTTTCGAAAACAACTCATAATGCTTGCACTATTCCACATTCTCAAATGCATTGAACGGAGAATAAAACCTAAAGTTCCTTTTGTACTTAAATATTGGCCTATTTTGGAATCAGGGTTAATAAATCGGCTTTTCACATGGACCTGTATTACTAGTCTCGGTGATTCACAATCTGGCGATGATGATGCGGGCATGGTTGAACCTGACTCTAGTAATTCTTTTGGGATTCGGCATTCCTTATGACAGACCGAGTGAGAGTTTGATGGAGCATTACTAAAGTAGAAACCACTTTCTATTGAAACCCAATAGTTGGTACGAAAGCAAATTGAATTTCATCCGTAATTCTTTATTAACTGAACATAAATAGCTGTTGTTGTTTCTGATGTTTCCAGATTGATGAATTAACGGAGCGATATCAACAATACCAATTGGTGAATGATAATTTTTACTATGTTTGGCTCCACGTAACCTCTTACTTTTAGATGGAAATTGCGTTCTAAATCTGTCTTCTAGTCTTTGCTAGGTTCAAGACAATGTTTTGTGCGCGAACTGCGTAACAAAAAAATAAACCCCGGTGGCAGAGCTCGGTCGATCTAGACACAAAGGTTTGGGCCGATTAGCAATACCGTCGTGCTACAGCACCAAATTTCGGCTACAGCAGCACTTATTTTGGGGTGAACATTTTCAAGAATTTCTTGGGATTGTTGCACAGTTCTGGCACTGAACATTTCTTTAGAATCATCCAAATGTGATTTTGACGGCTTATTTGAAAATTAGTGAGCCTGGTACAATTTTCCTTACGCAGGTTTGAATTTCGTATATACGATACCCAGTTAACAGACATCAATTAAATTTCTTTGCTACTTGCACCCTCAATTATCATATGGATCTTTCGCAAGATGAGTTGATGGGTTAGCAGATCACAAAACAGCATTTTTTTCTATTCAAACGAACATACTGGGATGAATATAATTAGTTGTGTCCACAAATCTGAAAAACGGAAAGGATGTATTACTTTCACTAGAAACAGGGGTCTCGAGGCCCTTTGCCCAGCTCAAACTGAACGCCAAGTGAGAACAAAAATGTTTTCCTTGGTAGTATACTTTATTCCGTTTTCTTCTTGTATTGTATTACTTAATTAAAACCCAGGTTACATTGTTGGTGAACAGATTTAATAATTCTGTTTCAGATATGGCAGTCTTTGCCTATAGGTGGGAAACAAATATATATACAGCTGGAGTTCACTAATGACCTTTTCCGTACGGGACTAGGGGGTGGGGGGATTCCTCAGAGCGCAAGACCACTATAAAGTTGCCAATGCTATTATCGGATCCTGAACTGTTACACTACACACACCAACACGAATATTTCGGGTTTGGTCATTTTCTTGATTTTGGGCAATTTACGGTTTATGGATATGAACATCTATTTTTGTTTTACCCTATGCGAATAGTCGTGTTCTAGTGCTTCCCTCAACGGCCCCTAAATGGGGCCCATAAATCTCAGTATAGCCAGCCGTAAACAAGACAAACCGTGAGAAGCTAACAACAATTGTGTTATCACTTAGAAATTTTTCCGAAAATCACGTGCATTTCCGGAAATATAATTTTTCTTGCTAATAACTTTCAAACAAACTATTAACTGAGGCAAAAGGGGTAATCAATCAATCAATCAATCAATCAATCAATCAGTCAATCAATCACAGGTTAACCACCTTTTGAATCGTACCTCGGGAAACCTTGTATGTAGAGATACAAGTCAATTTGATAATCAATATGGCATTTAATAATCTACCAGCCTTTGGTACTATATCCAAAGCAACACCCACAACTTCCACAACGAATGAAAATACAACCTCCACACCTACATCAACTGGAAGTAACACCTCCACTGCAACAACGACAACCACAACCACAACAGCTGCCATTGGAGGAGCCGAATCTTTATCCTCTTCTTCGCTTCCAAGATCACCATTTCTAAAAGGAATGTTTGTGAAAGGAAACCCAATTACTGCTGAGACCAGCAGTAATACTACGTCCAATGTTCATTCAGTTGCGTCTAGCGTTGTTGCTCCTGTGGTTGTCACTCTCGGAAATGAGTCTAATACTGGAACCAGTAACAGGTTGCCTAATGATAAGAGCAATTCAAGAACAGATTTGATTGGGTTGTTTGATAAATTCGACATTACCAAGACAAGCGAGTATGACAATGCAATGGATAAGTCCAGACTGGTCGATACTGAAGAGAAAGAGCAATTGTTCACTGCAGTTGAGAATGATGAGAAGGATACCAATGAATTCTTCCTGAAAGAAGAAAGCTCGAATCAACATGAATCCGAGAAGAAATCTGTAGAAGAAAAGCAACCCGAATTACAAATGGATCATTCAGAAAACGAGGTGGTGCATACCGAAAAGGAAAAATACGATAATGATACCATTGATTCAGATTTAACTGAACCTGAACAACAACAAACGGTAGAAAAGAATCACGCAGCATTTATGACTATACAACCATATAATCCTCCACAGGAAGAACGTAGCATTACAGAGACTCCTTCAATTCACGACGAATGTATTGTCGAAGATCAATCACTACTGAATGGAAACAGTTTTGCAAACGACAAGCCATGTTTATCAGAGGAAGATAATCATTCAGAACCAATTATACAGCAAGAAAATAACTTAATTGATATTTCTGATGATGATAAGGAGGCAATTACGACCAGCGCATCCGAAATCATCAAAACACCATCTCCTACACCAGAGATTGTTACTACTCCGGTGAGCTCCAAGCCATCCGGAGGAGGAATATTAGATATAACTGAGGAGGAAGAATCAGCTATCGAGGAATTCCCATTAAGAGACGAGGATAATCAAAATATTCAAATTGAAGTTGATACATCTCATTCCACCACAAAACTCGACAAAGCAAGAACTCATGTTAGTGCTTCTGAGCAATATCAACAATCTCATCGACCATTTGATTTTCATATTTTCTTATCGCAACTAAGGAAAAAGAGTGCTGATCCAGTTGTAAGATATATTCGATCGTTTTTAGGTTCATATTCTCGACAAGGGCATACATTTTCGTCAAATCAAAGAATTAAGATCATTATTGATTTTAAAAGATTTATGAATGAAAAATTTTCGATATATGAACCTTTTGCATCAATGGATAATAGAGATTTGGAAAATTCTCGTGAAGGATTAGAGAAATTGATTATGAATCGATTATATGTTTTATGCTTCCCTCCTGAAGTTATAAAGCTGACTGCTACTTATATTCCAGAAAGTTATAGGGTTGATCTAAATCAAGATGAAGAATTTTCTTTACAACTTGAGAAGTATAGTTGGATAAATGGTTCACATTTAGATATAGATATGGATACTTTCGTATTGACCAAAAATATCAAGGATGATCAAAACTTTTTAGATTATGCTACCAGTGAATTGAATAAGATTAATAATTATCGTGCCCCTAGAGATAAAATAATTTGTATTTTAAATTGTTGCAAAATTATCTTTAGTTATTTGAAAGTCACCAACAAGGAAACAAATGCTGATTCATTTGTGCCATTACTTATTTTAGTTATCTTCAAAGCTAAAACTGTAAGCTTAATCAGTAATATCCATTATATCGAAACCTTTAGAGGTGAAGAATGGTTATTACACGGCGAAACAAGCTATTATCTATCATCCATTCAAGGAGCTATTGAGTTCATTCAAAATTTAAGTATTGGGGATTTAACTATTTCTCAACCAGAGTATGATGCACATATGGAAGCTTGGGAAGCACAACGAAAGCAAATTGAACAATCTAAACCTAGCTTATTACATCCACACGCACAACGTATTCCACCTACTGCCAGTTCAATGAGACAAACATCATCATCTGACTTTCCATCGGGATTATCACCATCAAGTGTATTGCTATCAAGTGCCGAAATATTCACCAAATCAATCTCAAATTTCTGGTCGTCACCACTGCCACAACCACAAAATGAAACATCCATTGCCCAATCACAGCAAGATCGACAATCTGTACATGAAGAACAAGAAGAAAATGAAGGTGAAGAAGAAGCAATAGATGTTCCACACTTGAATGAACAATATCAACCAGCAGCTCCTTCAGAAAATGAAATTGATCAAGAATTGTTAAAATCGACGTATAAAACCTTGAAGGAGATATTCCCAACATTGGATAAGAACATCTTAAAGGATGTAATATTTATTAATCGTGGAAATGTCGACACATCTATTGATGCTTGTCTAGGACTAGTTGGAGATAGCTAAGAATGCTTTAAGTGGATAGAGCGAGAGTAACGATTCGTAAGTAGAAAGTGTTCTATTTTGAGGGCGATAATACTACTTGTGGTTATACTATGTATAGATGCTAGAACTAGCTGAATTGATGTAATATTTATAGTATTTCGTTTGGTAGTCATTCCATAAATATGAATCGCTTGTTCTGTTTATATTTCTCATCGGTTTAGATCGGAAGAATACTCAAGAAATAGTTCGGTTAATCTATATGTTAAACCAAATTAGAGTATTAAATCTGCATTCATAGAATAAGGTCAAGGGTCCAAGAAAGATGCGTTCAACTTTATTGTAGCTATTTAGTTGTAGTATTAGAACTTCCTCCTTCCAAAAATCAATGAATTTAATCAAGAATGGTTGCAAAAAAATCCACTTAATTTTGCAAAGAATCATAGTAACTTCAAGCAAAAACACCCAAAAAAGAGAACCAGTTCTAAATCAAATACACTACTAAGGGTATTTCTATATATGAATCATTTGAAGGTTGTTCTAGAATAGCTCATAGTAAGTTATTCATTCATTAATTAAACCTAACAAATTGTGACTAAAGGTCAATTTAGCAACACTTTTGACACAATTACACGACTAACAAAAATAATTTTACGATCGCGAACTTTCTAGAAGCACACTCAGATTTCAATCCCTCTTATAACCACCACCACCACCACTACGATCGTCATCAGAACACTACCATTCAGATTTAAAACCCACAAGCGTCACCATGCCAATTGATTACTCCAAATGGGACAAGATTGAACTTTCCGATGATTCAGACATTGAAGTTCATCCAAACGTTGATAAAGCGTCATTCATCAGATGGAAACAACGTGACATTCACGAGAAACGTCAACAGCGAAATATAGAAATCAAATCAATATTGATTCAATTGACGATGTATGCTAAGTTAAATACAAGAGTGGATTATTTGTTGGATTCTCTAAATGCCGAACAATTGTTAGATCTTGGAAATGTTATGTCGAAGTTGAATTCTAGATTTGATAAATCGGAGAAATTCGATTACGAAATATTGAAACAAGAAAAAGGTGATAGTTTAAGAAAAGGATTGAAGGATTTGCATTTTGATGCCGAAGAAATAGAGGCTAGTCCATGGTACAATGAAATGATTGAGGACTTATTTATGCAAATCAAAGATGACCATCCTGATGCAAAAGAGGACGGCAAGAAATTAGTTGAGTATCTTAAAGAACATAGAAATAAAATTGATGATGTTTTATCTAAACAAACCATTAAATTAGACGATTTGTTATATCAAAAATCAATGTTAATTAGTAGTGATGATATACATACCGGGTTTGACAGATCGTTTTTGAATAAAAAAGATGACATTGAAGAGCAACCCCCTACTATTGCCCATCCTATCAAATCTCAAAAACAAAGTGTGACCACCACAGAAACCATTAATACCCCATCGACAACCGAGCCTGTTGCTCCTGCTCCTGCTTCAACTACCAATCCCTCCTCCGTCCCTTCCAGCAATAAACCAAAGACAGAAAAAGAAATTCTCGAAGAATTAGACCTCTTACCAGCTACCGAAACATTCTCAAAAATTCCTGCTGCCGATATCACCAAATCTGGCGATTATCTCATCAAGCATCCATATATCTGTACTGAACAGCAAAAAGACGCCTTAATTATGACGGCCTTCGATGCACAGCTAGAAAAGAACTCCACTTTGGCCAAACAAATCATACATCAATCTCTCTTATTACAATATATTTCTCAGCTTGCAGGGCCACATGCAAGCACCGATCAAACTATTCGTGCTATTAAATTATTCTGTTCAAAAGTGGCAGATATAGGCGGTGCTGCCAGAATTGGATTTTTACAAGATGTAGACAACACTTTTAATCATATCCAAGGAAGATGCGAAATTATCAGAGCAGAGCAAGCAGAAAAAGCTGGCGAGGATGAATCACAAGAAGGAGAAGAATTAATTCAACTTCGTGTATTAGATGAAAACACCCAATTGGTAGTTAATATTCCCGAAGAAAATTCTCCTCAATACGAGATTTTTACAACAAAATTACCTAAACAATTCCAAGAAGCCGTCAAAACACAATCACTAGATGAAGTGAACAAAGAATTTGCGAAATTGAAAGTAGATGAAGCTGAGAAAATTTTGGATATCTTTAATGAATGTGGAGTAATTGGTATTTCGGGATATTTGGAAGATGAACAAGAATTCGAAGAATTAAAAAAGGAATATAAAGAAGAACAACAACAAGAAGAAAATCAGCAAGCACAAGAAGGATATCAACAAGACCAAATCCCATCCACTGATATTGTAGATTAAATGGTGTTTATATAAATATGGTAACATGTGTAGATTAATGGAAAAAAATAAATAGAAACTTATCACAACGTAAACAAATCTATAGAAGCTCAAAAACAAGAAAATAGAACATGCTTAATTAAATATTAGACTACTTTCTTGCCAATCTTGCCAATGTATCCATAAGTGATTGGGTACTCGATTGTTGCTGCTGAGAAGATTGAGGTGTGTTCGAATATCCACTACTGACTCCTCCAGTTCTTTGCAATTGTGAAAGCAACGCATTTACTTGGCTATTGGAAGAGGTAGATGCTTGCTGCTGGTGAGGAAGAAGAGGTGCGGATCCATATGGCTGTTGCTGTTGCTGTTGTTGTTGTTGTTGTTGTTGTTGTTGTTGCTGGTTATAACCAATGCCACCACCATAAGGCTGACCGTACGTTTGCTGCTGTGGTTGGGACTGTTGTTGTTGCAGTTGTAACAAACTAATCATTGACAGAACTTGTTGGGGATTCAATCCTTGTAAAGCCAGTAACAAATTGCCTTGTTCTTGTAAAGGAGGCTGTTGAGGTGGAGGTGGGCCACCGTATTGACTAAAACCCGGCTGTGGTGATCTGAAATGATCCGCTTGAGGTGCTCCGCCATACTGATTATACTGATTAGGAGGGGCTGACGATCCATATTGCTCGCCCTGCCAAGATCTGTCATCATACCCCCCTGATTGATCATACCCTCCACGCATCTCGCCCCTTCCACTCTGATTACGACCACCGCGTCTATCTCTGTCTCTATCTCTTCTACGATCACGACGCTTACGACCACCAAGGGAACTTGAACCAGGCCCCTGGTTAAAGCCAGTATATTGATCATATGGCTGCGGTTGCGGTTGGTGATGCTGTTGTTGTCGCGGTGCTCGCTGATGAGGAGGTGCAGAATTATCACTATAACTAGTGTCTTGAGGATAATATGCTGGAGGATTGCCACCATATCTTTTATATTTCGCCTTTGCTAACAAATCAGCACCAACCTCAGGATCAATATCGGCATATTCATCAAATTTCACGCCACCATCTGGTGTATTTTCAAATGTCTGAACATCGATCTTAAGCTCTTTTACAACACAAGCACCCAAAACGCCGGAATATGCCGCCTCACTTATCACTTCATTGAGGTTCCTATGAGTTACATCTTCCGTATCTATTGTGATTTGTGCTTGAGCAAATGCCTTTTTAACCTTTCTTATGAAGAAGACTGATGATTTCCCTGTAATATACACCATACAATCCAAATTATCCGGTTTTCTTCTTTTGGTTGGTGGTTGATCATCGGTTATTGATCTTTCTCTTCCTCGAGAACTTAGATTAGGGTTATTGATTTCTGGCTTTCCAGGACGTCTTGATTTTTGAGGTTTTGATGCATCTAATCTCATGATTTTATTATGTAACGGAACACCATTTTCACCCTTAATACACTCTAAACATGCTTCTGCAGTTCTAAATTGAACAAATCCGTATCCGGCTTTAATAGCAATTTGTATGACTTCCCCATATTGACTGAAGATACGGAATAAATCTTGTTTAGATATTGTATTTGCTGGCAAGTTCCCCATAAACAATCTCAGTTTATCAGGGAATTCATCCCAATTCAGCAATCCCATATAATAAGTCTCTTTTTTAATGAAATCTTCATAGGCTTGCTCCTCTTCTGGAGTCATTGGTGCAGTTATATTAGGTCTACGACAAAATTCATTAATTGGAATCAAAGGTATAGGATCCTTTAAATTCTTATAAGGCTTATTGTAAGAATACACTTGGTCATAATTCATAGATTTCCCTGAACTGCTTAATTGTACTCCTTGTTGATTAAGTTGCTCGGTGATTAATTTTAATTGTTCGGATTGAGGTAAATTTACAAAATTTGGGTCCTTAGCAATTTCGCTATGCATAACTGTTTCATATGCTTGTTTTAATTGCTGTTGAGGATTTGAAGAATGACGACCACCAACTTCATTGTGTGATTTCGAGGAGCTTACTTGAGGTTTTGGAGGTAATCCGGCAGGACTTCGTACTGGGGCTCCAAGACTTGTATTGGGTTTTGGAGGAAGTTCTGACTTTGGATTTACCAGAGTAGGAGTTGGGGTGACATTTCTTTCTCTTAAGGCTAATTCATCCTTCAATGCCAATTCAGGATCGTAATCATCATCGTCATCATCGTCCAGTTCTCCATGATTACGGATGTTTTCAGCAGGCTGAGCATTAGATATCTTTGATTCTACGGGTTCATTCTCTAAGTTAGATTTTGGTGGACTGACAGAAAAGGCCATTTCAGGGTCATAATCTTCTGCATCTTGCGATTTCTCGGGTTCTTGGTTTGTTTCAACAGCTACTTCAATTATGCGCTCAGTCCTGTCTTCCAAAACGGCAGAATTTACCGAATTGTTATCATCGTCGGAGTGCTCTTCCTTGTCATTGTCATGGCTGTTACCATTTTCAACGCTTTCGTTTACCTCTTCAATTTCTGAAGTGTGAGTTGTGGATTCGGGGTCATTGTTTGATTGATCGTTATTTACTTGTTCATCTGCCGCCACCTTTTGCTCTTCACTATGGCTGTGATGATGAAAATTAATTGGATTCACTTCCATCGCTTCTACCTAATAATTAATTGTAAATGATTGAAGGAATAATGTTAAGTATGGTGGTGGTTGTAAAACATCTTTTCCTTTTAAGCATTTCTCATTCTCAAAGGGGTCGTGTAAGTATGGATAAAATAGTTGAACTTCGGTAGTATTCGTACTGTATACAGACAACAATTAATACTTTATTCTAAACACACTATAATATACAATACTTATACTTAAAAAGTCCATACCCTCCTCCGTTACATTCCAACATAGATGAGAATTTTCATCTACTTAAGTCTCATCCAACCGAAGATGGATGAGTCGTGTCCTGAATATATTTCACCCAAGTAACTACGCGGTTACCCGGGATCATAATTCAAACAAACTTTGTTTTTCTGTTTACGAATCAACTTCCCACCCCCACCACACAACCACCACACTACAGAAACTCCCCACCACCCAAATTTATGATCTATCAAAATCAGCAATCAGCAACCCTTATAGTTAGGATTAACGTTTTTATAGGCAAAGTAAAAAACACATAGAATAATTATAGGACATCATGGGTCAATCATCATCAGCACCCCCAAAGATAACTGCTCAAGATAAGGCGATTTTTCAATTAAAACGACAACGAGATAAAATAAAAGATTATCAACGAAAATTACAAATCGTGATAGATCGACAATCTGAATTAGCTAGGGAAGCAGTTAAGAATAAACAACGAGAGAGGGCAAAATTTTATCTTAGAGCCAAAAAACAACAACAATCTACAATTATAAAAACATGTGATCAATTGGATAATTTGGAGAATTTGATTGGGACAATTGAATTTAAATTAATTGAAAAGGATGTGATTTATGGTTTAAGTGAAGGAAATAAAACGTTGACGAAATTAAATAATGAAATGAGTGTAGAGAAGATCGAAAAGATAATTGATCAAGTCGAAGATGAAAAGATAAAAGTTGACGAAATTAGTGATGCATTAGGAATGGGTAGTGGATTATCTAAAGTTGAAGAAATTGAAGTTGATGAAGAATTTGAAAAGATGAATCAAGAAATCAATGGTAAAGAATCCGACATTAAGATGCCTGATATACCTGAGACTCATAAGTTACCAGATGTACCTACAGACAAGATAGAAGAAGACCAAGAGGAAGAGGAGGAAGAAGAAATTCCTGTTCAGAAGGAAGAACCAAAGTCTTATGAACCAATAGCAGTATAGAAGTTAAAACATAAACGTAGACGGTCGTTTATAATAAACAGAATATTATATATACAGATGTGAGGATGTAACTAAACTTGTAACCATTCCAAAAATTCAGGTGTGAAATAACTGATGATTAATCTTGCACCAGCTCTTAAGAAACCTTGATGACTTTCAAATGCAAGACCCTTTAAATCAGCAATACCCTTTTCGGCAGCAGCATGAATCATGGCATATTCACCACTAACATGATATGCACAAATTGGATAATCACGACATAATCTTGCTGCATCACTAACAATATCCAAGTAAAAAGTAGAAGGTTTAACAATAACTGCATCTGCACCCTCTCCCATATCTCTAACCAAAGCTCTACGAGCTAAACCAGATCCTCCTGGTGGTAATTGATAAGCCTTACGGTCTCCATGACTTGGAGCACTACCCGCAGCATCTCTAAATGGACCATATAAATTACCACTAAATTTAGCAGCATAAGACATAACTAAACATTTATGAGCTAATCCAGCATTCATTAATCCAATCTTAATATCTTTAATTCTACCATCCATCATATCGGAAGGAGCAACTGAATGAGCACCTGCTCTTGCATAATTAACCGCAACAGCAGCAATTCTTTGCACCGAGGGTTCACGTTTCAAAGATCCATCTTCATTCAAAATACCACAATGTCCATGATTGGTATATTCACATAAACAAACATCACACATAATAAACAAATCAGGGAAATTCTTACGTAACGCTTTAATAGACTGAATAACTGGACCTTCTGGATCATCAGCAGCAGTACCGAATTCATCCTTAACCCCATCCTTTAACGGGACTCCAAATAATATAACTGCTCTTAAACCCTTTTCAACCAATGTTTTAACATATGGAATCAATTTATTAACACCATAACGTTTGATATTAGGTAATGAAGGAATAGGACTTTCTTCATCGTCATTATCGGTGACAAAAAGTGGGAAGATGAACATATTCTTGGTTAATTGTCTTTCTTGTTGCCATTCTCTTGATAATGGATGGTTATAACCACCTTGTAAGACGGATGAGATGTCTGAAGTTGTTGATGGCAAGAATTCTGCTGAGTGGACCATAGATTTAGTTTTCTATAAGAAAGGTTTATAGGAAGATAAAGCCTGAAAGTTAGAGGTACCTTTATTAGTTGTAATTCTCCTTCTATTAACTTCGTCGCTCGTATAAATAAATTTGATGGACGCTGAAAAATTCGGAATTCGGGAAAAGCCGCCAAAAGTTTTTTAATTACAATGCGAATTTTCCCCCATTGAGTAAATTCCGTGCTGAATGAACATGATAAAGGTATACTCTAGTAGAAAGACCAAGGGAGTCCGCCAGAGTAGAGAGAATGTTCCTAGTGACAATATATCGTTATATTATTTATTCATAAAACTGTATAAAATGCCATAAAACTATACAACCTACCTATCTATTCTTGTCTGATATCTTCCGATTGAACTTCCGGTGCTTCAGCAATTTCCACTACCTCTTCCTCTTCTTCTTCCAACGTCTCTTTCTTTTCATCAACTTGTTCAATTGTATCTTCTATCAGTTTATCATTCTTGTTTAATTTATCATATACAACCGATTGACCAAGCAAAATAGAATGCATCAATAAACTAGCATAATAACCAGCACATAAAATCTTATCATTTCTTGTGTTCCTCTTCAATCTTGAATTTGTAGCATATGTAATTGAAGAAGTATAAACACGAACCAAAGCACCAAGAACATTCGCTTTCAATACGACATCGGATAAATGTTTTGCAGTCTTTAATTTATAATTTTGGTTGATTTGAGGGAGTTTTGCAATTATTGATATTGGAATATTAGCAATTTCCAACACTGCAATCACACTGCGTGGCATAATCTTTGAAAGAACGATAATTGTTCCAATCATGATCCCGAGGGTCTTTCCGGTAGATTTACCAATAATTGAACATTTTTCTTCTTGAGTGAACTTTGATTCACCATCGTCACCAATAACACCCTTTGGTAATCGATAATGTTTGGTTAATAAAATAATAATAGCATTCTGAATCCCAACAAATAAACTTTCACCATAATTGACAAAAGGAACCTTATTCTGATAATTAAACAAAACATGAATCAATGAATTTAACGTATCTAAACTCAAACCCTCCAATGATAATCCTTTAGCTACAGAGACACGATTATCTATCGTCTTGGTAACTAATTTTAATATTTGTGGAACCCTGATGAAGGAAGATATACCAACAACTATTGAACCTAATAATCCAGCAATTAGTTTCCCAATCCCAATTGCTCTTGCTTGATTTAGGGCCATTTGGAAGAGCATTTTCTTGGAGACATTGGGATTAAACAAGAGTTTAATCAATACAAGAATAGGAGATGCCATGGCTTTCTACTTTTCTAGCTAGAGAGAAGAGAAGAATGATTGATAAGGGATGTTTCATATTTATTTATACTTTGTGGGGTGTTTCCTCGGTTAAGCGATAGAATTGAAAATGTTTACTTATCAACTGAAAAATTATACAGGATCATATGGTAGCGTATTTTCATTTCCTATTTTGGGCAATGTGGTAGTTGAATTGACAATGGATTAAACGTTTACACATGCAATTGAGTCGATCCAACAAATCTAACCATCAATGGAACGAAATGAAAGAACCCTACCTATAATGGTACTTTGCAAAATATAAATTCTTTTATTAAAATCGAGTAGTAGTATACACATAACTTATATCAAACAAACGAATTAGTCTTAATGTTGAGACTTTCTAGTTTTAGAAATTTTATCCAATTTATTCTTTAATTCATTTTCAGCATTTTCGATATATTTCAAATTATCTAAATGTAAATTCAACAATTTAACAATTTCTTCAATTGGATTTTCTTGATTTGATTCTTTCTTATTTTTATCCCCACCAACACCACTTGTTTGACCTTGTGCTAAGTCATTTATCAAATTCTTATTAAATACATCACTAACTGAATTAATCTCACTAATCAATGTATTCAAATTCTCACCTAAATTATCTAGTCTTTCATCTAATAATTCCGCATTATGATAAGCCTTTTCTCTTAATTTATCAGTAACACTTAAAGAACTAGATAAAGATGCAGCAGTAGGTGGTGGTGCACCCGATCCATCAGTTCCAGCTCCGCCAGTAGAAGCATCAGCTAAAACAGCACTAGCATTTGCAGAATTGGTATTTAATTCAATATTATTCAATAAAATATCAGCTTGTTGTTCATAATTATCTAGTAATTTTTCTAATTCATCCTGTTGATTCTCAACAAATAATAAATGTTGATCAATTTTAGATTGAACAGCTTCAGCTTCAAGAGAATCTTGATTTAATTTTGTAATTTCATCCCCACTTTCAACTAATTGTTGATCCCATTCTTTAACCTTTTCAGTATAGCTATCAAATATCTTACTGGTTGTAGTTAATTGTTTAGACCATTTTATAATCAAATCATCTAACGTCTTATTATCAATCGAAACTGGGAGTGGTTCAATCTTGGTTGGTTTCAAAGTAGGTTGAACAGAGCTTGTGACAGTAGATGATGATCCAGCAGTAGTTGGAACCTTACTTTCTTCCTTCTTTTCATCCCCAGCTGGCTTGGTTTCATCCTTTTTAGCTCCAAATGAAAACCCAGCTGAAGCTCCAGCAGCAGGTGCACCAGCAGCAGCATCATCATCCTTCTTAGCACCAAAAGTGAACCCGGCAGATTTTTCAGCAGCAGCTTTCTTCCCAGCAAATAAATCAGTTGAAGATGCATTCTTGTCATCATCCTTCTTCGCAGCCCCAAATAATCCACCTCCCAATACAGGCGCAGCTGCAGCACTAGCACCAGAAGGAGTCGTATCTTTATTGGTTGTTGCACCGAACGAGAATCCAGCACCACCAGCAGCAGGCTTATCATCATCCTTCTTGGCACCAAAGCTTGGAGTGGCCGTTCCGGAACCTAAACCAAATGCAGGCTTTGGTGCGTCCGTCTTAGCAGCACCAGCAGCACCAGCAGCCGCAAATAATCCACCTGCAGCTGGAGCAGGACTGGCAGTTTTTGAACCAAATAAGCCTCCAGCTGCAGGAGCAGCAGGGGCTGCAGTAGTAGTAGTAGGAGCAACAGCTGCATCATCTTTCTTTGCTGCAAACAATCCACCTCCCAATGCAGGAGCTGGACTTCCAACCTTAGAACCAAATAAACTACCAGTACCTGAAGCACGAGCAGGAGCAGCAGTACCACCAGCTGCAGCATCGTCTTTCTTAGCACCAAATGCAGGTGCGGCTGTTCCGCTAGCACCGCCTAATCCAAAAGCAGGAGGTTTGGAAGTTGTTGTTGCTGCACCACCTAATCCAAAAGCAGGAGGTTTGGAAGTTGTTGTTGCTGCACCACCGAAGAATGATGGGGTAGTTGCACCTAATGAAGGAGCAGGCGATGCTGGTTTGTTCTCAGTAGTTGTAGAAGCACCAAAAGCTACTGCTGGTGGTTTTGTGGCATCTGGTTTTGCTGCTCCAAAGAGAGGAGGAGTGGATGAAGAATTATTTGTTGCTCTTGTGAAATTAAATCCTTGATTGGTGGTTGGGACACCAAAACTTGGTGCAGTGGTCGCACCTGCTCCGCCAGCTGCGGCAGTAGGAGCGGTGCCAAATGCTCCGGTTGATGTATTGGCCAGTGCACCAGCACCAAAAAATGGAGTGGAACCACTACCTGCACCTGCACCGGCACCTGGTGCAGGAGCTGAAGCTGAAGCGAATGGTGATGGAGATTTCGTAGCTGTAGCGGACCCAAACCCAGTCGCCGAAGGTGCTACTGAACCGAATGCGGGTTGTGTTGTTGATTGGGTGGTGGCTCCGAGTGGATTTGAACTGGATGACATCGTGAATGGAGATGCTGGTTTTGCTGTTTGTGTTGTTGCAAACACATTATTCGTTGTTCCCGTTGTTGATGAGGATGATGCAGCAGCAGGTTGGCCAAATGGTGTAGGTTGGGTGGTTGAGCCGAATACGTTCCCTGGTGTTGTGCCGGGTGGTTTAGATGCACCGAATGTGAATCCGGGTGTTTGATTGGATGATGATCCTCCAAACATTGTATATTATGAGTAAAGTGTTGGGTGTTAAGCTAAAAGAAAGGACAATTGAATATAAATAAATATTTCTCTCACACAATGACACTTTATATATGATATTTTCCTATAAGGGTTTCCCTTCCTAATTGGATTGATGATGAGTTGATGGAATTATGTTGCGATGGTGATGATGATGAAGCATCTCTCTTTCTCTCGCTTTCTCTCATTTCTTGGTTTTGAGGTTTGAAGTTTTTTTTCTTCTTCTCGTTCCTTCCGTGCTTCTGTGCTAACGCGCACAGATTTAGAGAGAGGCTATTTAGTACTAAATTACGTAGAGTCCCAGGTAGAACGAGAGAAGCAGATCAATCAATTGTACGTGCAACACAAACAATTGATCATCGAGAGTAAAGACACTCATTACTTACAGGTAATACTCAAATAAAAACCCATATTTATTGAAAAATCAAAAAAAAAAAATTCGCATAAAATGTACACATAAAGGAATAATTAGTCTAAATTAAACAAGTTTATTTAGTACCTTGAGCAGCAACAGCAGCAGCACCGGCAGCAGCAGCTTCAGGGTCCAAGTAATAAGCTGGCTTGGTTGGCTTTAAAGTTTCATCTAATTCATAAACCAATGGAATACCAGTTGGGATATTTAAACCGGCAATTTCTTCATCAGAAATACCATCTAAATGCTTAACTAAAGCTCTTAAGGAATTACCATGAGCAGCAATGATGACGGTCTTACCAGCTAATAAATCAGCACTGATTTCATCTTGCCAATAAGGTAATAATCTATCAATGACTAATTTTAAAGATTCAGTCTTTGGAACACAAGCTGGATCAATATCAGTATATCTAACATCACCAACTTGAGAATATTCAGAATCGGAAGCAATAACTGGTGGTGGAACATCAAAAGATCTTCTATAAATTTGGAATTTTTCTTTACCATAAGCTTCCAAAGTTTGTGCTTTATCTTTACCTTGTAAATCACCATAATGTCTTTCATTTAATCTCCAAGATCTCTTGACTGGAATATATAATTGATCAGCAGCATCTAAGGCAATGTTTGCAGTTTGGATAGCACGGGATAATTTGGAAGTATGTAAGATATCACATTGAATACCGGCTTCTTTGATTAATTCACCAGCTCTTTTGGCTTCCTTTTCACCAGTTTCGGATAATCTACAATCAACCCAACCGGTGAATAAATTCTTTTCGTTCCAAACGGATTGACCGTGTCTGACTAAAACTAACTTTGGCATTTTATGTGTATATGATTTGAATATGATGATTCTAAGGAGAAAGAAGAAGAAGAGAAGAAGAAAGAGAAAGGGGAAAGAAGGAAAAAGGGAAAAAGGGATTTATATATAATTATAACCGTTGGGTGAAAAATTTCAATCTCCCAATGAATTCCTCTCAATGAAACTCCGGGAGAAGATAAACAAAATCAAAATCACCAGTCGTTCCCTGTCCTCCGGTTCTTCGGACTTCTTTCGCCCAATTCTTTTAATGTAATTTTGTGTGGAACCGAAAAAAGAACAAAAAGTGTTAAAGTCACATGACTCACTCAAAAGTTTTTTTCTATTGTTCCATAAGGCCACCACCACCACTTCCACCACGAGGCTACCATGATAAGAGAATGGTACCCTTTAAAGGACTACTCTATTGTTGCAATTCAGGGTCAGAATAATCTTACATTTATACATTTCTATACATGCACATTTCCCAAACTAAAAATAACTAACCTACATGTGTGGTTTTTTCAATTACCATAAGCTACATTATGTTGATCAATAATTGTTAAATTCTTATGATCGGCCGGGTTCGCAGCTGATTCATAAAGCGTTATGACCGGGTTTTTATTCAATTCAGTAAATTCACCTCTTAATTCAATTGAATGTATCCAACACTCGTCTTCATCTTCGTCGTCTTCATATATATCTTCAATGAAGATGGTTAATTGTTGAACACCGGTGAATTTCGCTCTTGAAAGGAAATGTTCCACGAAATCGCCATCATCAACTAGTGAATCTTCCTCCATTTCTTCTTCTTCATCTATCAATACTCCAACCTGGGGATGTGTTAGTTTTTGCAGGGGAGTTTTGGAACCCACATTATCAAAATCGATAGATTTATCATTTTTGTATAATTTAATCGACCTAGGACAATATTTCGTCCCATTAGTTCGAAGAATTATGGAATATAATTTCACACTCCCATTCAAAAATGGAATATTTATAATTAATTGGGAGTCACAATCGGATTTTATGACCGGCTTGATTTGATATTTGGTTTCAGGGGTTTTGAATAGTTTGGGAAGGTCATCTGGGGGATTGGCGAGGTTTAAGGCTGTTATTTTTGTTGTGTCTATTTTGGAATTTAATGATTGTGATGAAGAGGTGGGTATGGGGGCGATATGATCGTGTTCGTCGTGATGATTATGTCCATGTCCACCGTGATTGTGATTGTGATTATGGGTATGATAATGTTCGTCTTCACAAGACATTTTTGCGTGTTTTGTTTTATTAATATTGATAATTAAAGAAAGAACAGTGTAATTGATTGATTGATTGATTTGATTGATTGGATTTTAATTTTTTGGTTGTTTTTCAAATGTCAATTGAATGATTGATTTCCTTCGTAATCGCTTTTCTTTTTTATTATGGACCACGAAATCAACTTGGAAAAATCTCTCCAACAAAAGTGAATACAAGTGCAAGTGTATTTTAATTCACGATTGGAGAAAATAGAACTATCTACCAATTGGTTTGATTATCTTACAATGTCAACATTACTCGTTATTGCAACCACTCTTCTATTGCTTATACCCACAGATCTGGGGGAACAAAAAACGTCAAAATTCCAATGGTAGCGCCTTTAAAGATTTTAAAACATGGAAACCCCCTTAGATTAGGACGTTGTAAATACAACTTGTTGTTCTTACTCCGTATAAGATGTTAGGGACCAGGTACATCTGTCTTGATGTTGTAAAAACTCCACTTGCGGTTGGTGTAAGCTTGGACTGAAAATTTACTTGTAGCTTTGATTTATTGTAGAAGATTTCAACTTAATCCAAAATTATTGCTGCCAGTCAATACAACCAAGCTCTCCTTATCTGGAATAAGTCTTACACATACACATCACACACTTCTCCAAAATTTTCTAAATTATATTAAATTAGAGAGAGCAATCTAAACCTTCTTCCTCCTTACTTACAAAGCTAAACAACTATATAAACAAACAATAGTAACAATAACTCCCCAAATAGTTAACCCCAATGAAAATCGTTTAAACAATTTTTCCACCACCGTTAATTCATCACCTTCCACTTCTGATCCAATTAATTTATATCCAAACAATCCGGGTAAAATAAACGAAATTGCCGTTGAACCAGTTGCTCCTACAATTGCTAATACAAATGCAAATGATTTTATAGTTATTGCTAATGTATAGCCCAATATTAATAATGATGTAGTTATGATGATGAAAATATGATTAGGGAATGGGACGATATGAGATTCTTTCCTATCGAAATGTTCTTGTTCTACTTCTTCTAATAATGCTGTGTTTTCATTGATTTGTTTGGTGTTATGATTGAGGTTTACTTGTAACCAATAATAAATATTATTGACTGATATTCTTGAAGGATGTAACATTAATGGGAATGAGAATACAACCATGAATACAATACAGAATCTTCCTAATGTAGTTGTCCAACCATTTGAATACAGCAAAATGACATTCCCATCAACTTTATCACCGAAAGTTAAATAACCCGTCAAACCAACAGCAACAAATAAAATAGTGGAAAGAAGAATGGCAAAGTTGACTAATTTGCTAAGACTAGTTAATGACTTATCTTTTGCTTCATTTATAATTGAAAACATATTTTGATGACCTGTGAATGCAAATACAACAATTGAAAACGTGGTGAAAACACCAGTTAAATTGGCAGGGAATAATGTAATTATTCCTTTTGATTCTTGGGGAACATCGCCAATGATACAATTACCAATGACTAAAAGTACCATATATCCAATAGCAACAAGCCCCAACACTGAAGTATATTTCAAAGAATCCAAATTCTTCTTAAACGACAATGGAATAATAACAATCATAGACACAACCAACCAAAACAACCGATGATATTGTTCTTGAACATATGGGATTTCTGTAATTATAGTAGGCATTAAATCACCAATCAATACAAGATATGACAAAGCACAACCAAAACATTGAATCGCAATAGCAATATCAAAAATCACCGATAAATGAGGATATGTGATTGAACATAAATTGAAAAAAGTGGCATGTCCCTGTGGAACATATTTAGATACATAACATTGAACAAATAATCCAAAGCCGGAAGTTATGGCTGCCAAAATGATTATAAATGTCCCAAAGATTATTCCGTCAGTTGAATAAGCTAATGGCATAGAAAGTAATCCGGCACCAATGATTGTCTTTACAAGACTGATGGAGGATGATATGGTGGAGGCACCTTCTTCTATTGTTGGCATAATTGTGTGTGTATGTGTGTGTGGTGTAGTATATATGGGGGTGGAGTGGTGTAAGTAAGTAAGTAAGAAGATTAGTCAGACGAGAGAAGAGGGATCAATCAAGGAGTTATAAATAAACAGAAATAGATTTAGACGCTTACTTATATTTATCTTATACGCTAAAAAGAAAGCACAGACAGAAAAAGTATTAACGAATTTTCTTGCTCTTGTTTCTTTCGTTAAAAAAGAAACGCTAATTTGGACATAAATAAACAACGGCAAACCGAAGGGAAATTAAGTTGCGCCTCTCTTTCTTCTTCTGCTTGGTTACAATTAATTTGAATGACTACCTTTGTTTAAATTTATTTCATTCAAGGAGGTGGCTCGCTTAATGATTGTAAAGAACATTTAATAATTGTGGTTGATATCCAAGCAATTTCTTGTTATCACATGATCCATATTAACTCTTTGCAGAACTATCTATAATCGTTGCGAATGGTTGATACAGAAGGAAATTGAGGGGAAACGGTTGCTTCCTTCTAAGTTACTTATTTCCTTCAATTCTTTTACCTATTCACGTAAAAGGATGTCAATTGATTTAGTCTGATTTTGTAAGTTCTATTCTGTTAAGTTTCTGTTCTGTTGGTACATTTACCGAATCTACCCTATACTTACGCTATATTATTTCGCACCAGTATTGTACTTAGAATTTCCGTTAAGAGGATATCAACATCCTGGTACACGGTATAGTACAGCGCAAGTATAGGATAGTTTGGATAAATGTACCAACAGAACAGTGCAGTATTAAAAACCTGTCGTAAACTGCCAGTTTGTTCACGGGATTAGATTGGAAGGGTCCGTAGTTCAGATTTCCGGAGATGAACTGAACTTAAGCAACTATCTATTGACCGATTAGCTAGATGAACGTGTATAGTAGATTGGCTATAACTTGCAACATTACTTGTAAGCACCTTTTGGAAGTACTTCAACAATTTGATATGGACCATCAAACAATTGGGTTAGATGGGGTGATCTTCTTCTTTATCTTATATACCCATTTTCCTTTCCTGAACTGAGTCAGAGTTCCAAATGGCTCTTTTTAACGCTTTCTTCATAGAAAAGATATCTTCGCCTAAGGATTGTATGTTCCTGACCACTAAAGTATTTCATAGAATCCAATCATCATCAAGTCTGGGTTATCATCTTCAATCTCTTGACCTTCATCATCCAATGGTAGAGTTCCCTTTCCTCATTTTCTAGATCTTCTAATTAGCGACACCGAGCCTCTCATCCATAGAAAATGTTAAAAAGAGCCATTGGAACACCTGCTCAGTTCAGGAAAGGACAATGGGTATATAAGATAAAGAAGAAGAACAACACTCTCCACGAAACCCAATAGTTTGATGGTCCATATCAGATTGCAGAAGCAAAAGGTGCGCACAAGCCGAGACTGAACCAGGGAGATATGCTAAAGGAAATCTATCATCATGATCGTTTGAAATCAGCATTCTATTATGACGAGAGTCCAATCCAAACTCAAGGAAATGGAGGAAATGGAGTTCTAAATAAGGTGTTAATTCCAAAAGCAAGGTAATAGGAGTGTGGTTCAAGAAAATCTTTGGAGCGCCATTATAAACATGAGAAACTTTGTGACGTAACAGAGCACCGATTTGACCAATCTGGAGAAATCATATGCCTTTGAAACCTTTCGTGAATAACTCACATTAGCTTTCTCAACTCGTGCCATTGGGAGGTTGGTATGTCAAAGCAGAATTATTTATGAGGTCAAGAAAGTAGTCCCCATTGCATTTGCTTCATTCAAGCTCAATCACACCCAAGTCGATCCGCGTCAATGAAGAATGAGCTTTTAGCGATAATTACAACAAATGAGAGTTCAATCGCTAAAAGCTCCGCTTCCATTGTCGAGTATCGACTTCGGGTGGGATTAAATTTGAATGATGCAAAAGGAAATAGGAATCAATCTCTCAACCTCCTTCAATAAGGCGAGTTTGACATACAATGGCACCGATCTGAACCATCAGCAAAATACGTGGTTCGATTGGTTGGTATTTATATGTAGCTGTAGCTGTATCAACCTGTGTTTCAAATTCTAAATTTGCCTCGATAGATTGGTCGGAGTGGTTTATCTTTGCATTGTTAGTTGACTTTTCTTTGATAAGATAGAAGCAATTCAAAACTTGACAAAGTCCACCAGATAACCACCGAATTAAAGTCCTTAGACTTTACAAATTTATTCATTGTATCCGTACCGGAAATATCTGAACATACGTTGCCACTTAGTTATCTAAGATAAGAACGCTAAGAACATAGACAAGCGGTCCGGTACATTGAAATATTTCCGCATCAAATACGAAGGAAATTTGTGAGATTCACCATAGACTTGACTTAAAGTGGATTTTGTTGGCCTTTGCCAAGTTTGAATTGATTCGGTCTTATCCTGAGTAGGTTAGCTTTTGTATTCGGAAATGATATATCCCAGCCAATCAACCGTCCTCTTCAAGAGCTTTGTCTTCTTCCGTTGAGCATTCCTAGTCCAACTGACCTTTTAGATTGCTTTACCTGGGTTATATATCCGAAATAAATGTTATTGCATCTCTTTCTCCCTGAACCAACTGATGATGATTACTTAATCCCTGGATCGGCGGCTGTTGTTCGTCCTAAGGAAAGCTACTGTTATTTTCAGCAGTTCCGTCACCAATCATAAATCTTTCCTGAACTTTTGAAAAATAAAAGAAGCATTCCTTGTCCATAAACAGTAACAAATCCAAGAGTTAGATATTCATCAGCTGGTTCAGGGAGCAAGAGGGGTGAATTCTTGGCCCTTCGGAAATGGGCTTGACCCGAGATATGTTCTTCTGCTAATTCTTGCTTGATTTCCAGTTTCAATACCCGCATAAGGACGCGACCAGTGTCTTCCAAGATCTCCCACTTATCTCTTCGAAGCTTGTGATAGACGCTTTACATTAAGATCTTCCACTTGTGTATTTAAATTTCGAGTTGAGACTGTTGAGACTGTTGACAAAACTGTTGTCTCCTAATACTTGACCAAAGTTAACAAAGTTGAATTCACAAAATTTTCAGACCAGATTAACGGATTCTCACTTTCCACCTCAATCCGAATGACCATTCATAATCCTGATTCATTTGGATCTGGCAATGGCCAACATGGAAATTTGCTAACCAACGTGTCAGCCAATTTTACAACTCGGCACAAAAATTAAAGCAGAACTAGAAACCAGGAAATCAAACAGGAATTGAGAGAGGAACTTAACTCGGAATCAACAAGCCTATTCCGAGCGTCAGGTAGTCACCAAGGGAGGAATGGTGGACATTCAATTGTCGAAAAAACACTTCTGACCAGACGATTGAGTTCTCACTTTCCATTTGTATTCATATAAATATTGATTATCTTGATTGATTTGGTACTGTCAATGGGTAAATTGAGAAATCTGGCAACCAATTCTAAATTTGGCAGCCAATTTTTTAGAGTTTGGCAGGAAATTAAATTTTCTGTTAGTAAAAAAACTGTATCAATACTTACCCTAATACATTCTATTATAGACGATTGATTACATGATCTTCCAAGATCTCTATATCCTCTTGTTGGAAACTCTACATAACACTATTAAGTAGCAATATGTGTAGATTCTTAATAAGTAGAATTATTAATTAAAAGAAAAGATAAGTAAAAGAATATACAAATAACCTTGTGGTTTTGACAGCACAAATTTATATACCAAATCACCACATATTTAAACCTGTAAACCAACCAAACTGTACAAGATGCACACTATAAACAACAAAAGACAGTTTGTTCAAAGAGAACACAGTGTCAATAGATTTAATTATTATGATAACAGCTTTATCTTATAGAGAATTGCACTTCCTAACTCGTAAGTTAGGAGAATTGGTTGCCCAGTTATCTCTTTGTGCTTTCTTGATATTTTGCTATAATATTTGAAGAAAATTGCTATATTGCTCCTTATAAGTTTTATCAAAGCAACTACATTCGCATACCCATATATATAAAACGATATATATATATATATATCCCTAGCAACCTCCCTCTCCAAAATCAAACTTTTTTACAATAAGAGAAATTACATCGGAATATCAAAATTTGCAACCAAATCTCGATCAATCCTACTTTTATAATGCGGTTATCACCGGCTGATTAAAATGTCGTGGTTCATATCCCATGTCGTTAAAACCTAACTTGGCTGTGTCGTTCTTTTTTTTTTATTGGGCTTGGCTTTTATTGTTTTACGAAATTCCACGACATCCTTGTGGTGACGTCATAGGACGAGGCCGAGGGCCATATAAAGTTGGTTACTAAAAACCTATTAGATCTGCCTAATGAAGGTTGTGTGTAGGCTGACCTAAATAAGATCATGGTGTTGTATGTGTCAATTTACAGAGTATCATCAGGGATTAATTATTGGTGGAGTTTAAGATCTGTAGATCTATCTATCCGGTTAAGGGAACCATGGGAAAATAAAAAAGCCGAAATGTCCATCTTAATTGAATTTATGGTTTGTAAGAAATTGATTTCACAAGCGGTAGTTCCATGTCTCCATAGAATCTCCGTCCTCCCATCAATCATGGATCCATATCTTTCCTTTTTTGCCCAGAGGGCAAAATACTGCTTAATGAAGTAAAATGTGACATAATAACTGACACATGACATACCCACTGTATTTTTTTTGGTATAAAGTACACTACTAACATTTCTTACAAAAGTTTCATTATTAAGGAGGGAAGAAGTTCTCTTCCTTCTTCTACTTACTTACTACTAGTTCTTCCTCCACCAATCATCTAGTTTCAGTCAATTGATAGATTTATTCATACACTACCCTATAAAAATACAACATACAATAGATACATATACATATACATTATGGCTTCAGATGGTGAATTTACAAGAACTCAAATATTTGGTACTGTATTTGAAATTACCAATAGATATACTGATTTAAATCCAGTTGGTATGGGAGCATTTGGATTAGTATGTTCAGCAATTGATAAATTAACTGGACAAAATGTTGCTGTTAAAAAGATTATGAAACCATTTCTGACTGCTGTCTTAGCTAAAAGAACATATCGTGAATTGAAATTATTAAAACATTTAAGACATGAAAATTTGATTACTTTAGATGATATCTTTTTATCACCATTGGAAGATATTTACTTTGTTAATGAATTACAAGGAACTGATTTACATCGATTATTAACTTCAAGACCTTTAGAAAAACAATTTATTCAATATTTTACTTATCAAATATTACGAGGATTAAAATATATTCATTCAGCTGGTGTTATTCATCGAGATTTAAAACCTTCAAATATTTTAATTAATGAAAATTGTGATTTAAAAATTTGTGATTTTGGTTTGGCAAGAATTCAAGATCCACAAATGACAGGTTATGTATCAACAAGATATTATCGTGCTCCAGAAATTATGTTAACTTGGCAAAAATATGATACAGAAGTTGATTTATGGTCAGTTGGATGTATATTAGCAGAAATGATTGAAGGTAAACCATTATTCCCAGGTAAAGATCATGTACATCAATTTTCAATCATAACTGAATTATTAGGATCTCCTCCACCAGATGTAATTAATACAATTTGTTCAGAAAATACCCTTAGATTTGTAAAATCATTACCTCATAGAGATGCAATCCCATTCAATGAAAGATTTGCTTCATGTACTCATGTCGAACCGGAAGCAATCGACCTATTAGACAATATGTTAGTATTTGATCCCAAGAAAAGAATTAGTGCCGCACAAGCATTAACTCATACATATATGGAACCGTATCATGATCCAACAGATGAACCAATCTGTGAAACTAAATTCGATTGGAGTTTTAATGATGCGGATTTACCAGTTGATACGTGGAGAGTAATGATTTATAGTGAGATTTTGGATTTTCATCAAACGGTTGGACAAGCTCAACAAGCTCAACAACAACAACAATTCCTAAATCAACAATTGGAAAGTCGTCATCACCAACAGCAACAGCCGCAGCAGCAGCAGCAGCAACCGTATGATGAGCAGAGTAATGATAATGATCAATTACAACAAGCTCATGTTCAAGCTCAATAATGATGATGATGATGATGATGATTGGTGGGAGAGGTGGTGTTTTATGTTTTTAATTTTTTGCTACGTTTTATTCTGCACTGTGTGTACAAATTCGGTATTAGGTAGATTTGATGTATAGCATTATTGTATTTGTAATAATAACTGTTTTATCTTGTATCAACACTAGTTCTACTGTAGTAGTAGTAGTAGTAGTAGTAATACACCCCCTTACCCTTTCGTTATATCCACCTAGTGTATTTGATGGTGGTGGAAGTTTTTCGCAATTATTGGGAACAATCAATTTTTTTATCAACCAAACCACCAAACCTCCACCCAAAGGGGCAAACAAACAAACAGTCAAACACCGATTGGAGGAAGACCAACCACAAACCACAACCACAACCAACCAATCAAAAATGACAATTGCATCAACTTCAACATCAGAAGTACCGTCACCTACCACCACTACTACTAATAGCACCACCACCAACAACAACAAAGCATACACCAAAGTTCTCAATGATAAATTATCAATCTCATTAACATATCGACAATCTCCTCCCGATCCTCAATATCGAGAATGTATACTTCTGTTTCATAATACTTCCAATTCAAAAATCGTCGTGAACCCACTGGAACAACAACCGGGTGTGGGTGAACAATCAGGAGGGTGGTTTAATAATATCTTTGGTCGTCCTTCATCCCAACAGAAGGAGAAGCATGGGGATGGAGAGAAAGGGGAAGGAGAGAAGGGGGAGGATCGAGAGAGGTTGGAGATCTTTTTGGGATATGTCCAATTATTCGGCTATGTCGTTCTTAACTATCGGTTCAACATGGATTCCACCACCTTCCAACTCCGCAATGGTGCCCCAGCCAGTGGAGGTGGACAATGGTGGAATAATACAGATTATTTAAATCAATACCTACACACCGATCACGACGACGACGATGACGAAGAAGAAGAAGAAGGAGTGAAATTAGATGAAGCCCCATTCTTGAAGAATAATCCCAAATTAATAATCGGGGGGAAGTTAGGAGGAGTAGGTACATTGATCATAAACCCCAACCAACAAAAGGATATCCAACTCCCCAATGAGGATGGATATCTATTACACGACCTAATCTACCCCTTCAACTCCACCCCTCCCCCTCCACCCCAATCCCAACCATTGTCGTTGAAGGAATTGACAGACGGGATATTTCCAATCTATACCACCCCCCAATCCCTCCTATTCACAAACCTAACCATGCACGCTGGACAAGTCGAATCGTTTCATTTTAGGTTTCCGGTGAAAGACACCTTGCCGCCGAGTTATAATACCCGACTGACGGGTCCCGCGTGTGATCAGGGGTGGATTAGTGTTAGATATTCTTTGATTGTTAGTATACTGAACCGCGGGAGTGGTGGTAGCGGGGGGTTGGAGAATCGGTCGGTGTATTTCCCGGTGTGTTTGGAGCCCGGGAGGGTGGGTGGTAGTGGGAGGTATATTCAGCGGAATTATTTACATGATGGTGTTGTGTTGGATAATGGTTGGAAGATTGAGGATGTGAATCAGGATAAAACTGAAAATAATAAGGATGGTGATGGGGATGGGGGTGATGGGGGTGGAGATTCAGAAGCGCGAGAAGCATTCCTACAAGACCTCTCAACATTAATATCCTCCGATCTATACCACATGCCAAAAATGTCAACCTATGAACGAAAACGAAGCATCGTTGAACTTCAACAACAAGACCACCAACAACAAGAGGATGAAAATTCGAAAGAGTTGGTTGCGCAATTACCACAACATCTAAAGACTCAATATCGCCTCCGTGTAAACAATCAAGAATTATGTTTGATAAGTCTATCTAGACCATATTTCCACCTTGGGGAGGATATTCATTATATTGTGGATATAAAACATTCTGGTGCGGGGGGTACGAAGGTGATTGGGTTGATTACGTATATTGAAGCACATGAGATATTCCATTGTGATGAAGGGAAGGAGGTGAGGAATGTGTATAAAGTGAGTGGGAATATGAAGGTGAATACATTTGCTTCGGCCATGATTGATTCGTGTAAACTGAGAACAACAAAAACAACAACAAAAGATGATGATGATGATGATGATGATGAACGTAGTCGGAATAATAGTGGGTGCTTGGTGAATGATCATAAACATATTCCGAGGTTTTTGACCCCACAATTTCAGAGTTCGTTTATGGATTTGAAGTATTTCTTGGTGTTTCTGTTTAATTTATGTGAGCTTGGAAATCCCCATTCCGATCCCCACCACCACCAACAAGAACAACAAAATCCCCAACAACCCCAACAACAACAAGAACAGCAAGAAGAAGGAGAAGCAGGACAAGAGAATGGGGAAGCGAACGACGGCGGTGGGACTACGAGTGATGAAAATTTAAAGGAACAATTAATCCACGATGAAGATGGTGATAGGATGGATAGTCTATTCGAAACGAATCGGAAATATAAATTCGACGCTATTGGATCTGGTCATAAATTCAAAGTGCCTATCTATATCCTTCCATAAAAGACGTTATAGGGTGTAAATATGTTTAGCTCAGGGATAGAATAAAAAGAGATATTACTGGCTGAGTTGAGTTAGGTAAAGAGTAGGCGTGAGTGATTTGTAGACGTCGTAGTAGTTTAGAGTAGATATGTGGATGGATGTGTTGGGAGGGAGGGGGCCGGGGATGCGTGTAATATCGAAGTAAAACTAATATTGACTTGTGACTTTTGTGCTTTTCTGTGTGTGTTAGGAGTATAGATTTAGACACCAATATTGGACAGCTTTCTTCTTTCTTCCTGTGTAATATCTTATCACACCACACTAGATTATTATGAAATCGTCTCTCCCCGAGATCTAAGAAATGATCATGATCTCTGGGTCATCCCTTGTAGGCAAGATCCAGCGATATGACGCATCAATATATAGAGATTTGAGATGACTTGATCATTAATATATAACTAAGTATATATAAATAAAAATGCGTCTCATCCCCATTCTTATCATATTAGCTAATTTACTCAATGAGGTGGGACATGTATCTTACGTGTGTGAGTTGTAGCACCTTCACCGTGTAGGTGATCATTGTGTATGGATGTGTGTGTGTGTGTGTGTGTAATTCAGAACTTACATGGAAGCGCAGTCAAATGCAGTCAACTTCAAGCGATGCCTGTTATATGCAGGAAAGTGAAGTATGACACATTTCCACCAAAAGGTCAACTTTAGAAACTCATTAGTGATTTTCTTCTTCACATTCTTATAGACCAACAATTTAACTCAATTGCATTAAGTAAGGATGTGCAGTAGTGGTCATTCAAGAAACGCATACGAAATGCACGAATCGGACAGTCTTCCACTCAATACAGAGAACTATTCACAAGATGTCAATGGCGATTATGATAGTTCTGATGATGAGGCCATATTGTCACATTCGATGAATACGATTCATTTCTCACCTACTGAAGATAAATTCATTAAGGAGCATGATTTGAAGGTGAGTGCTTTTGATGCATTACAATCCCTGGCTGTTGCGGGGATTGATAATTCGAATCCATTTGTTGGTGGTGGTGGTGGTGGTGGTCCAGGGGGGTCTCCTAAGATTAGTAGACGGGGTTCGGTGATTGGTATTCCTAGACAAATGTCTAGTTCGCTTTTACATCATACTTTTGTCCCACCTGGGTCTGCCGGGAGTGCCAATTCACCAACTGGTGAACAACCACACCCCAGACCAATGTCAGGTGGGAATCCAAAAGGGCAAGGGCAAGGGGAGGAAGCTATTTCTGAAGAACCCCCCTCGGAAGAATTGGTTGAATTTTACAAGAATGTGAAAACTTGTTTAAGTATCAGAGATAGATATCTTGATCTTTCGGTTCAGAAACATGAATTACAAAACCCAAAGAATCAACCTGATTGGGTGATTTATCCTCCACCTCCGAAGCCGCACTATAAATCGAAGAATAAATTTAATCAATTGCCTCCTGAGGAAGGGGCGGAAGAGATGGAGGAGGAGAAGTTTGATTGGGAGAAGTGTGTTATTCCTGAGAGGGTGGATGTGAGTGAAGAGAAGTATTATTTTGCTATGAATGATGAAGATGTGTTTCAGGTTTATGAAAAAGCATCGGAGAGGTCTATTGTTGAGATCCCTAGTTTGCATGATTTTTATTCCGATTTGAATAAGATTGCAAAGATATGTAGTGATGGTCCTTCGAAATCATTTGCATTTAATCGGTTACAATACCTTGAAGCGAAATGGAATATTTATACTCTTTTGAATGAGTTTGAAGAAAGTAAACAATCGAAACGGAATCCTCATCGTGATTTTTATAATGTTAGAAAAGTCGATACTCATATTCATCATTCGGCATGTATGAATCAAAAACATTTATTACGGTATATTAAATATAAAATGAAAACCACTCCTGATGAACAAGTTATATTTAGAGATGGGAAGATATTGACGCTTTCACAAGTTTTTGAATCTTTGAAATTGACGGCATATGATTTATCTATAGATACGTTGGATATGCATGCACATACTGATAGTTTCCATCGATTTGATAAATTTAATCTTAAATATAATCCAATTGGTGAATCAAGATTACGTGAGATTTTCTTGAAAACGGATAATTTTATTCAGGGGAGATATTTGGCGGAATTGACAAGTCAAGTGTTTGATGATTTGGAAAGTTCGAAATATCAAATGGTTGAATTAAGAATATCAATCTATGGTAGATCAATTGATGAATGGGATAAATTAGCAAATTGGATCATTGATAATAAATTAGTCAGTCATAATGTAAGATGGTTAATCCAAATCCCCAGATTATATGATTTATATAAAAAGAATCATAATGTAAAGACTTTCCTTGATATAATGAAAAACATTTTCCAACCATTATTTGAAGTATCAATGAACCCAAAAACCCATCCAAAACTCCACATCTTTTTACAAAGAGTAATTGGATTCGATTCAGTTGACGATGAATCAAAACCTGAAAAACCATTACATTCAAGAAAATACCCCGTGGCAGGTGAATGGGATTCAATCATAAACCCACCATATTCATACTACTTATACTACCTATACGCCAACATAACAACCTTAAACAACCTACGCGTCCTCAACAAATTCAACACCTTTGTCTTACGTCCCCATTGTGGAGAAGCAGGGGACCCAGAACACCTAATCAGCGCCTTCTTGACCTCATACGGTATCTCCCACGGAATATTATTACGTAAATTACCCTACATCCAATATTTATACTACTTGGACCAAATCGGCATCGCCATGTCTCCATTATCCAACAACGCCTTATTCCTAACCTATGACAAAAACCCGTTCTACAACTTTTTCAAAAAGGGGTTAAATGTGTCATTGTCAACTGATGATCCATTGCAATTTTCATACACTAAAGAACCGTTGATTGAGGAGTATTCAGTCGCGGCCCAGATATATAAGTTGTCGAGTGTGGATATGTGTGAATTAGCCAAGAATTCGGTGTTGCAGTCGGGATGGGAGACTGGGATTAAGAAACATTGGTTGGGGAAGGGGTATGTTGAGGATGGTGGGAATAGTATTGAGAAGACTAATGTGCCTGATATTCGGGTGAATTATAGATTGGAGAATTTGAATGATGAATTGAAGTTGGTTGATTATTATAATTCTTTCTGAATCTTCCCAATCCATCTATGGGTATAACTTATTAAAGGGGGAAAAGACTGATATTGGGTATAATTCCACTTAAGAGAATAATCCTTATAAGAGAATAATCCTTATAAATGCATAAAGGTTTTTATGCGCTTAAATGGATTTTTCATACAATACAAAATTCAACAAATCATATATATAATACACAATCATAATAAAAGTACTACAAAGTACATACACAAGTACATACAAACTGTTAGTGTAGTCATATTGTTAGCTATAAATAAATTAAAAATTTTCATCTTAATATAAATCCCACTTCTTCTTTCTTTCTTTCTTTCTTTCTTCTTCTTTCTTCTCTGTGAAAACTGTTAACCAGTAAGAAAGGTAAGAAACAAAGGTAAAGTACCCAATAAAGAATGACAATTCAAACTAAAATCTATAAAATCAAAGATGTTGATTGCAATCTCCAAAAGAAATCATCCCTTCCAATAGTCTTAACTATAGCAGGATCAGATAGTTCAGGAGGAGCAGGTATAGAAGCAGATTTAAAAACATTCAGTGCCTTCAATGTCTATGGAATGACATGTATATCTGCCCTAACTGCCCAAAATACAACTGGTGTTAAATCATTCACAAAGACCCCCAGAGCATTCCTTAACCAGATCTTAGTTCTGGTGTTGGATGATATGTTATATGGATATCAAATAGAGGATGCTCCACTTAAGGTTATCAAAACTGGTATGTTGACTGCTGAAGCTATTCTAGAATTACAATATCATTTACCTAAATTGAATGAATATGGTGTTAAGATTGTTATTGATCCGGTTATGATTAGTACTTCTGGATCAAAGTTGTTTGATGATGAAGGGATGAAATTATGTGTTCAAGGGTTAATGAAGGAAGCATATTTGATTACTCCCAATTTCCCAGAAGCTCAAGCTTTATATAAATTGTCATCAACTGGTACTGATGATGAGGTTAAGATTACTTGTTTGCAAGATTTTGTTGATTATGTCGTAAATCTTCAACAATGTCTTCAATGTAAGAATATCTTAGTCAAAGGAGGTCATATCCCATTTGATAATGAATATTGTCCTGTCGACGATGTAAGTACTATCACTACCAATGATCCCCTAAAAGTATTGGATGTGTTGTATGAAAGTTCAACAGGAAAAGTCAGCATCTTTGAATCAAAATATATTCACACTCAAGACAGTCACGGGACAGGATGTACTCTAGCCTCAGCAATCTCGGCAAACATAGCCCTTGATAAACCACTCCATGATTCAATTCCAATATCTATAGATTACATTCACCGAGGAATGATCACCATGGGTAAGAAATTAGGATTTGGTAATGGACCCCTAAACCATAACGTCACCCCATCCACCTCCACCTCTAATCTAATCCAACACCTCCCACAAGATCAAGAAGTGGTTGGTCAGATCTTAAGTAACTCAGAATCATTCTTGGACTATCTCATCACCCATCCCAAAATCAACCCCAATTGGATCAAATACACCCAACATAAATTCATCCACCTCCTCACAACTAACCAACTCCCGTTCCATAAGTTTTTGTATTTCTTAAAACAGGATTATCATTATTTGATAAACTATGCCCAAATCCACGCCTTGGCCGCCTCAGTGGCACCGACATATCAACAAACTCATGCTCAAGCTACTATCATTGGAGAAATTGTTATTGAGATTGAGAAACATAAACAAAAACTCGCCAAGAAATACAATATTGACTATGATGGAGATTGGGATGATGTTGGGGTGAGGCCAGGGAAGGCATGTTTGGAATATTGTGATTATTTATTGGAGATTGGGAAACGGGAGGATTTTTTGGGTATAAAAGTTGCGTTGGCGCCTTGTTTACATGGATATTATGAAGCGGGGAAATATGGAAAGTTGCTCATCCAATCCTCCTCCCAATGCAATCTTAATGAAGGTGGTGGTGGAGATTTTGGAGTGGTGGTGACGGAAGAAGAAGTGGGGGTTTATGCTTCGTGGTTGGACGATTATACTTCTGATTGGTATACTAATGCGAATAATGAAGGTAAGAAGGCGTTACAGAGTTTAATTGATTCGTCAATTGGAGTAAGTGGTGGGAAGTTGAGTATGAGTAGACTTGATGAGTTGGTGGAGATATTTAATAAGGTGACGTTACTTGAGGTTCAATTCTGGGATGAGGTTTTGGAACTTGATGAGTAAAGCGTTTGGATATATAGATAGATAATTTATAGACATTGCTTGTTATGTAAGTATTCGATTGAAGAGTGGGGAGTGTGTGATTTAAGTAGGATATGGCAATAAGAATACTGATTATGTTATTCTTTTCACGATATTAATATGTATTGCTATAATTTCCTGTTTTAATAAATGAAAACACTCGAAGGGTTCAAGACGGAAGATATGTTACCATACTTCGGTTCTTTATGTCTACTTTATCCTTATTATTATAAATTCACTTGAATCGAATTGTTGAATTTACATTCACAGTTGAGAATTTGTTCACATCTATCAATAATTCCACTCGTAAATTTTTGGTTTCTGGGATCCAAAGACAGTATATCTCACTCTTTCACCCTCTCATTATGACTGATGATCACTTTGGGAGCCCCCGTTATTATTAGAACCGATGGCGGAGGGCTGACGATCCCCAGGCTTTGGCTGGTGTGTTTGCATTGTATATATCCTAAGCTGACCTTTTGAATGTATTTTTTTTATTGTACCTTATCTTTCAAGTATATCCATACACGTTGATTCCATTTCCAAAGAAATGTGCTCATCTTAAGTATGAATATCATCGAGATCTTTATGGCATCTCTCATAAATAATTCTAGAAATAATATTTATATAAAGAACAAAAATTATTTTTGTGGTGGGATGTGATATAAAGATCTCTATGATATTCATATCCAGATGCTTAGGGGGGATGAAGGAGGAGTTTCCAACACCCTGTTTCATTGCTGTTGGAGGGGGGGTCGATGATAAGGATTGATTAGCCTATGTCTTTGTGATTTGTGCGACGGATATGAGGGCGCATGTGGTGTCTTGGGTAGATGGGGAGAACAATTTCTCTAAGCTTATGGTATCTTCTCCCACTTGAAATTTCGAATTGGTAGTCCAGATCCCCAGTGGGATTTCACTAGTATATATAGTTGAATTTATGCCATGCTTCACCTTTTTGACTTTGATAGGTGTCATACTTTCCACTTCTTCTGGGTTGACGACGACGACTATGATTTAGAATGGCTGCAAAATGTACGAATGTGGGGCACAAAAATCTCTCGTTTCTTCGTACTGTCGAGTCACAATAGTTTCCTTAATTGCCTACCAATATTCTCTATTCGTATTCCTTATGTTGCCAATATTTGCTCAAAAACAACCAATTTCCAAACTTTATTTCAAAATTGCTTACAAAAACAGCCAGAATTGCCTTAGTTAAACAATTATAGCCATCCCGGTCGTTGTACCATCATTCTAGCATATTCCATGAATTGTATAAGCTCATGTACACCTTGTCATACAAATATTCATCAACCAACCAGAACGAATGCAAGTACCATCAAAGTGATGACCAGATTTTTTCAATTTCATGTATTTCATGGAGACAATGTGAATATGGTTCTCAAAATCTCTCAGGCTGGTTGATGAATATTTGTAATGCTTTTTTTCAAGTGTAACAGCAACAGCACCATATACTTACCTCCAAGCGTGAGAACGGGGGTTCCCCCAAAGATATATGACCACCACGTCATCTTAAATATGAACGAGATATTTGGATGTTAGGTTGTTGTAATCCTAATTGTAAGGGATCGCATAAGTCCATTTTGTTAAAAGACTACTTTCTGGAACTCTAATTTCAAAATACTTTACTAACCACTCACCACTGCTATTTGTATACAATTTCAAATACGGTTTCCAGAAAGTACTCTGGAAAACAAATTAACTTATAAACCCTTTTCTGGGGGGGGGGTAATGTGAAAAAGTATGTTTCCATGGTCTTATTGTTGTGGATATGATTAGTAATTATTTCACAGAGTCTTCCTTAACGTAGTATGGGTGTGTGTTTGTAGTCTGTTGTGTTGAAATATCCCACCAATAAACTTCTTGGGTCAGGATTGAAACGCATCATGCAAACTATTTTCGAATTCTTCCACAATGGTGTAGTTCTGATTGGATTCTGGAATGCCAGATAAATATTTCTGGACTGATTGTGTGGGAGAAGAACAACGTTAAAATCATGCTTTGTACACCAGCATTCCACCTTAATTTCACGGTACCAAAAGTCTTCTTCAAGGAGAAAAGCGGCATAGACCAACCACCAATCATTATGGTTTGTTGAGTCAGAGACGTGATAATTGTAAGAAACCTCTTCTGGTGACCGGATATTATACATACCTTTTCCACGCTCACCCCCAGTTTTTAGATTGACGATGACGACCTGCGAAATCCACACCGATTTTGTAAGAATGATTGAGCTTAAGAGAGACTGGATGACTTGAACTCGTGAACACGAAGGAATAAGTTGCCAAAGGTATACCACGAATAAATGAGAAACCTACAAAAGCTCAGGATGGTGGGTGGGGG